>PVLC010018202.1:0-32468 GCA_004027655.1 Graphiurus murinus | reverse complement strand
GAGCCAGTTAATTAATAACAGATATGTAATTAACACCATTTATATACCAGGTACTGGTTTAGGTGCTAGAAACAGAGCAGTGAATAAGAGAAACCAAGTCTCTACTCTTCTGGGATTTGCTCTCTAGGGATACATGTTAAGAGTGATTGTGCAGACATGGCCATCAGGGAAAGACAACAAAGATAAATGGAAATCTAAGGTAAGTCTGGTAGCCTAAAATCTCCTCCAGGGCCTAAAGACCTATGCAAAGGCAGATGCCCCAAGTACTTTTAGGAAGGGCATTTTAGGATGATGCGGCATTTTGATTTAGGCTTTCAAAATTTCATGGGGTACTTACTATTACATTGTTAGGCAATGTGACAGTAGTAATAATAATACTGGCCAACATGTACCAGACAAAGATACATGTGAAGAATATGGGGCTATGCATCTAATTAATATACACCATCTTATTAAGTCCTCATAGTAATCTTGTGCTGTAGATATTATCACCCCAACATATATAGACATTTGGGTTCAATGACATAAAATAACTAGTCCAAGGTCATAGAGCTAGAGGAACTGACCCCTCCAGGTCTGCTGCCTCCAAGGCTCTTGATCCTAATGACCAGGCTGGGTGGCATGGAGACTCTCTGAGTTTTCAGAGATAAGGTCAGTCCTGCAGCATGGTACCACTCTTGATTTCCCTGTTCCTCCACCATGGCCCAATATGCCTATTGGTAGTTTATCCACAGGGCCCTATACTCAATTATTATCTTCATTAATATACCATTTCTTTCAGTTTCAGTGGCTTCTCAGAAAATTTAAGTTGTAAATAAACTCTGTATTACAAACTCATGTATCTCACAGAGAACATAAAAAGACACATGAATGAGAACTACCTTGTTTGAAATGCAAATGGTTGTGCGTTGTTAAACTCTTAAAAAAAAAAACAAAAAACAGGAGGTTGTATGAAATACTCGTGTGCTTCTGTACACCATCAGGCAAGATAGGTTTCTTGCTGCCCCATAAATTTTCACCACTAGATTAAATTTTGTTAATGGGACAAAGCACATTCAAAGTAACCTCTTTTTCTATGTGAATATTTGATCTAAGTAATTATGTTTTTACCAGATTAAGTGTTTTTTTTTTTTAAATTCCCACCAGGAGTATCATCAAATATCCATCTGCTTAGGTACATGCCCTCTAGGGATAAAAAGCCCACAGGAAGGGCAGCAGGGCAATGTGAGGATTAAAAGTAAAAGGAGCCAACTCTGCTAATGTTCCACAAAGAAATGCGTGGGGCTTTCATTCAGCCCACATTTAGAGACTACTCTATGCACCAGAAAACGTGGTCACTTTCACATGGCTCACCTCATGAAACCCATCACAATTTTGGGAAGTAAGAGTTACTGATCCTGTCTCACCAACCAGAAAAAAATAGAGGCCCGTTGAGGTTTGGTCACTACTCTGGAGCACCCAGGTAGGATGTGAGCAGGCCAAGAGTCAGATCTACTCTTCCAAATCCAAGATCTCCATTCTTTATCCTCTTTCATTGGCATCCCCATTACAGTAATCACCTAAGAGAGACAGGCATAAATAAAATGCAGTTCTAGTCTTGGGGAGATTGTAAATGTATAGGAAAAAGAAATATACCAGGCAGCCACAGACATTACAGAATTTTTACCACATGTGAGGCCTTGGACTAGACTCCCCACAAATACTACCCAGTAGCAACCAGACAAAGTAGGTACTGCTAAGATAGAATTGTGTGCCCCAGTTAGACCACATATGTTGAAGCCCCAACCCCAGTGAGGTTGTATTTAGAGATGGAGTTTTGGGGAAGTAATTAGACTTAGATGAAATGATAAGGATGGGACCCTATGATCAGATTAATATCCTTATAGGAAGAAACATCAAAGAATTAGTGCTCTTGTTCTCTCTCTCTCTCTCTCTCTCTCTCTCTCACACACACACACACACACACACACACACACACACACACACACACACACGAAAGGCCATCCACAAGCACAATAAAAAAGACAAATAGACAAATGCAGGTCAGGAAGAGGGCACTCACCAGAACTAGACCTACTCGCTTCCTGATGTCAGACTTCCAGCCTCCAGAACTGTGAGAAAATATATTTCTGTTGTTTAAGCCACCCAGATTCTGGCATTTTGATACAGTAGTCTGAGCTACCTAAGAAAAATGCTGGTACTCTGACCATTTTAAAGATAGGGAAACTGAAGTTCAAAGAGGATAAGCAACTCACCTACGTGAGTTACAAGCTGTGATCCACAGGTGATCATAACATTCTTAACCACCATGTTCTAAGTCCACTACAGTAGATCAGAGGAGAGACTATCACCACAGAAAGGATGCCCTGGGGGAACATGTGATTCCTGTGGAGCCAACAGGAAGAACATCCAATGGTACTTGCAGTTGAGCAGCATTCTGGGGAAAATAGGTAGCCTCGATCACTCAGACCACCTGGTCATGACCTGACTGTGCCCCAGCATGGAAAGGCCCACCTCCAACTCCAAGTGGCTGGTAGCCTCTCAGGGTCCACACTCAACTCCACATGGAGGGGAAGTCACACAGGCAGACCTTTTTCTATTTCTGCTGATCTTTCTTCCTGATTGCAAACTCCTCAGGGAGGGAAAATGGATCTCATCCATTTCTGTGTACCCACTGGCAGCCACAGCATCTGCTACAACATCAAAGTTTGCTAAACAGGGAGGTGACCTTCCAGAAATCACCACATGAAAAGTGGACCACACATGAAGGGGTCAGGATCCAGCTAATATTTGGTTTCCCATAAATATTGGCTGAACCCAGAAAAATCTACTCATCAGTTTTAAGCAATTGAGAGCTATCTATATTTACACCCAGAGAGCTTCAACTTATTCTTGAACTTACATAGTTGGTAGGAAAAAATTACAAATGATAAAAACTAAAATAATGAAGACAAGAGAGAAAAACCCAATACCAGCACACAGTAGGCATTCAGTTAGTGCTCCTTGACCTTCAGAACTCATGGGCTAGTGACTCCTGCAATGAAATGCTCATGTAGGAGTTTGAATTGCCATTCATGTCTGAGGAGACAACATGACTCCCATTGAGCCTTTCTAATAAACATATGTTATCTCTGTGCCTCCAATTATAAAGGTTACTGTGACTTAAAATAAATTCCATTAGGAACACCAGAGCAGCTGCTCCTGTTGTGCACATCCGACATATTAAATCACCATGGACAATTTGCCTCTGTGGCCAGTGAATGGCCTCAGCACATGGCCTCTGAATTACAGATTTTCATACTTCACTTGCATGAAAACCCTTTCTCATGGAATTCAACAATTACTTCATTTATACACCTACCACCAAATTAGGTAGCCCTGGCTTTCAACATCCAACTCGCACGTTGCTAAGTCTTCCAGACAGATAAATAAAATAAAGTAAAATAAAATAAGGCTCTACCAATGAAAAGTGCCTGATCTTGCAAGTTGATTTATATGAAAATGCTGATACTTCTCTATGCCCTTCCATTCATTTTGATGTCTCAGAGATGGCAGGATAATAAGGATTTGAAAAACAAGAATTACTTGGGTCCATCCCCCATTAATAGACAGGACTTGATATGGTGAGGGAAATAGTAACAATATTTCCAAGCTATCTCAGTTGCCATGTAGAAAAACCAATTATATAGAGGCCCTCTCCCCTGCAGGAGGGCGAGCTCTCTGTGCATCAATATTTCATGCACTGTCATCTGTGCATTATTTAATAAAGCAATTGAAGGAACGAGTTTATTTTTTTATTTTTGTCCTTTCCACCAGAGACCCTGTGCCTGCAGTACACAGTGCTAGAAGTCAGCTGGCAATCATAGAGATGTATGTACTGAGCTTTGGAGGCCAAGGAACTGTTTCTAGTTTTAACCACACTCTCCCAGAGCCTAATGCATGCTCCTTACCCCAGGGACAACCAATCTATTTGTGCTGATGGAGGTGACTCACTTCAGAATCCAATGAGCGGTGATGTAATTGATACCAGATATTTACTGAGTGCTACGCTCGGGGATACAAGGCTTATAAACCAGGGTTCCTGCCCTCTGGAACTTAGAGGGTCTCTACAGAGACAAGATAAAAATGTATGGACAGGTAAGCAATGGAGAGAGCCTATAGACCAGCTGAGTACATGACAGACAAGCATAAAAGTGATGCATAGGGTCTAGGGTGTAAAGAGAACAGCAGGTATTTGTTTTTTATTCCCCACCTAGTACCTAGTATCTTGTGTGTAGTGTTAGTGGGAGTGCAATTTCCACTGATGGTTGCCTCTCGCTCCATAACCCCATAAATGAAGGAATCAGAAGCTTCGGGTCTTGAGTCCTGGCAGAGCTGTGGGTAGCACATGGTCTGAGCTCTGCACCAGATCTCTTTCTGGGGCCTCCAAGTTTTCATGACATGACTCAAAGAATACCTGAACATCAAATTCACCACAGCCAAGGTTGCAGCATGTGAACTTGACCATTTCTTTTTTTTTTTTTTCGGTACTGGGGATTGAACTCAGGGGCATTCTACCTCCGAGCTACACCCCCAGCCCTATTTTTTATTCTTTATTTTGAAACTGAGTCTCACTAAGTTGCGGAGTGCCTTACTATGTAGCTGAGGCTGGCTGCGAACCTGGATCCTCCGGTCTCAGCCTCCGGAATGTTGGGATTACAAGCGTGTGCGTCACCACGCCCGGCTGAACTTGACCATTTCTAAAGTAGGAGCTTCAGCAAGGCCTTGGTTTCTGCTCACTGTCTGAGCCTCCTTTGCAGTTCTATGAGCCTCTGTCACTCTAATAAATCACCCTTTTCTTACGTTCACCAGCAATGGCTTCTGTTTTTCATAATCTAAACACCAATCCATAAAGTGCTCAAGGATTGTTTGGTGAAAGGGAGACTGAAGCTATGATCCAATTGCTCCTCCTACTCATCATCAGAAACTGAACATGTGCTTAGGGAACCTTTTTTTTTCCCCCTAAGATTGTGTTATTTCAAAGACAAAAACTAAATAATGCCAAGCTGTGGACTAGAATAATGGTAAACCACAGATAAAATATAGAGTGGTCTTTCTTGTATTTGTTTTGTGGTTTATCATTGTTTTATGTTGCATTGAATATGAGGTCAGAGCTTAGAGAATTCTAAATGTTTCAGCCTGACTCTACTCAGTGAACAAATATCTCTGAATTTATCAGATTTCCTTGACCAGGGTACTGACTCCTTCAGAGTAAAGGCTAAGCAACACTTTCATTCACATATCACCTACTATATATCTGGCATCATCCATTAAGAAGATACTAACTTCTGAGTATAACTATTATCATTTAATCTTCACAACAATGACACAAAGTACGTATCATCACTATTTTATAATAGAAGGCATAGAGGCTGAAAAAGGATAAGGAACAGGCCCTGATTTACACAGCAGATACAAGGTAGAGCTGAGATCTGAACCTACTTTAAGAGATTCAAAAGCATCTGTGTCTAATCCAATTACAGTTATGTCATTTAAGGATTACTCTCAGGAACATACAAGGCACCTTTCAAAGTTCAATCAAATGGCCAAGTCTTGGGGACAGAAACTTGAAGTATACCCAGGATGGCTCTGCTTTTGCCTAAGCTTTCCTTATGGAAAGAATAACTCCTTCTCCACATAACACAAGCACTTATATGACAGCTCATGCCAGGAGGTAACAATTGCACACTTAGCTGAAACCTTCCTTTCCAAGTTTAAGCATCCTTCTCTCCTCTCCATGGGAAAGAGACAAGATGACCTAACTCGGTGGTAAATTGGCTTTCATATGCTTCAAGACAATTGCTAGGTCTCCCTGCAGGCTTCTTTTCTGGAGGCTACAATTCCTAATTATTTTTCGTACATGCCCTAATTTCCACCTCCACAATCAAATCTGTTGCTCTCCTTGAAGCCATGTCCTAGCTGTCCTTTTGCAGTCAGTGGTGTTGACACATGGACACTGTGCCCTGGGGCCCGGTCTTATCTGTCCTTTCATGCCTGACTCAAGTGTCTGCATGACAGGGGCAGAAGTATAAAAGGATCACTCTAGAATGTGGGGACAGCCCTGGTTACATTTGCCCTTATTAGAGATTCTGTTCCAAAGCAGTCCACTAGCAGGCCTAAACTTCATGAGCTGGTATCAGCCAGGGAAGAAACACCATCCTGCTTGGGCATCAGAGAAGCCCTGGCCCTTCATTAGCCTCATACCTGCTAATGAATGATGAAGACATCCAGAAGATAGGACCCCTGAACATGCCCAAAGAAAGGAGTGAAAGGATAAAGGGTACCAAGTTGCTCATGAGAAGGTATCCCCCAAGGAATGGTACCTTGCCAAGGAATAAGGCCAGCACCACCATTTTGCACATTAAGTCTAGTTAACATTACAGAGTCCCTACCCCCACAACTTGTCTTTGTAAAGATAATTCCCAATCATTCTTCAGAAATCTACAATTTAGGCTTACCCTCAAGGAGCTTATAAAATAATAAAAAGTTGCCAGATGTCATAAGTAAAAAATGATAAATTATTATGGGAATGAGAGCTATAAAGAGGGGAAGAATACTACTAACATCAGGCATGGAGGCAAGCTTACAGAAAGGAGACACTGCAGGTGAGGACGTTGGAGTTGGACTCCAAAAAATAAGACATGTAGAAACTGTGGTTAGGGAAAACACGTGACCAAAGGCCACAATAAAAGTCTCAGTGGTTTGCATAAGCAGGGGAAACTGTGGCTTCTGAGCAAAATCATAACATGACTGAGGCTATACACAATTCATCCCCTTTATAAATACAAATGTTCTATCTCTGTAATTAACACACAAGCTGCTTAGGGGCAGAGTGTTCAGTTGTTGCAAGGAATGGTATGGTAAGAAATTAATGTCTGTTGTGGTTTGATTTATCCATGACTGGGAATTGCTGGATTGTTCTGCTAAGTCTTACTGTCAGTCACCACAGCAGAACAGTTAAGAGCTCAGGCTCCGGGACTCCCAGTGTCACCATTCATTAGCTATGTGACTTTGGACAAGTTACTTGACTCTACTTGATCTCAGTTTCTTTATCTTTGAGTTGGAAAAATAACTTTAGCTCTCTCACCAGTAAAGTGCTCTGAAGAGTCCTTGATGCACAGAATGTGCCCAACAAAGTTATTAAACCATCACTTCCAGCCCCACCAATTTCTTCTAGCAGGTATGAGCATGGTTCAGATGTAAGTATGTGGATACACCTCAACATACATGCGCATCCCACACACTTCTGGCAATCAGTAAACAGTGACTCCTTAGAAAATGAATACTTTGTTCAAAACTCAAAAGGCAAAGCTATCTGCAGTGGTAGTAAAGGCAGAAGTCTTGTGCTGCTCCACATCTACTCTCAACTACACTCACGCTATCTCTAATTGCTATGGAAAAAAAAAATTCTGGACCTGGATATCAAACACAAGGGAATTCCAACAGTGTTAAATATTAACACTATTAATCTACCCAGGCTTCCCAATGACTAAATTAAACTAAGGCAACAACTATTAACATCATCAACCTTCTTATTTTACAACCCTCTAAAATGAAAATGCCCCAGAAAATTCCAAATGTTCCAGTTGTCTTCAAGTATGAAAGATCCTCTTCCCTAATCACACAAATGGCCAATATGTCAATTCCCTTCAGCACCTGCCATCAAGGTGACCTTGAGCAGGCTCAGAGCCAGGAGCTGTCCTTGTGCAGCCCCTAAGCTACTGGAAGAAAGAGACTGAGTCCTCCCTTCCCCTCAGTAGTGAACACAATGTGAGTGAGCATATCCCAAAAAGCTGGGAAGACCCTGGGCTATTTTGGTGGCCATCTAGACTCTGCTAAAATTAGCTTGAAATATTGTAACAAAATAGCTCAGAATCTCAATAAGCTTCCAGTGATTACCAAAATCTCCCTCATCAGAATCTACTGTACATGTTGGTATATACATATGTATATAATTATATGCCCTATTAGGAAGGTACATTTTTTCATCAATAATTAAAAATGATGATAAGAACTCACTACCTATTAAGTCTTTGGAAAGATGAACACTTCATAGAAAAGGCAATAAACTAAAATGATGCTCTCATCAATACAAATCAGCTGGCATGACAGGACAGGCTGAAGGCTAGCAGGGAGAGAAAAGAAAAATGATGCTTATAAACTGTATGTGGAGCTAATAAGTGGTATACAGTTCATGGCATGCAACAGTAGTTGATTCACCGCCAACAAAATCCTAAGGATCCTTCTTCCCTTTTTAGGGAGCATCTGTGGTGGTGGTGGTGGGGCACACGGTGGTGACTGGGTCTGTCAACAGAAGAGTATAACCACAGACTGCCTGCCTTCCTTCCTTCCTTCCTTCCTTCCTTCCTTCCTTCCTTCCTTCCTTCCTTCCTTCCTTTCCTTCCTTCTTCACATCATGTCTTCAGCAGAAATTGTTCAGCAATACCCCCAAACTGGAAGTAACTTATAGAAAAGAGTGAACCCCAGAGACAGAACACTGAGTTAATTAACAGAAGGCTGGACACAGCATGCTCCAGGAATAAAGATGAACACATGGCTTCACAGAGCAGCATCTGCCCCTCAATGATTGAATGCTGGGTGTGCTTTAGTACCTGCCGAAATTCCTCCCAGGAAAAAAACCACCATGTGGAGTTAAAGACAACATTTGCTTTCTTTGAAATAAGGGCAACTTGAGCCAGTGGGCAAATGAGCATCCTGCGGTCCAGCTCTGCCAGGGGCATCCCCACATTTCAAAGGCATCTTCAAAGGGGTGAGGGGGTGGGAGGACACCAGAGGCCCCTTCACTTAGAAAACAGCCCTTGGCCACAGTCAGGCTAAGGAGCTCTGAGGGTCCAGCGAGGGCAGAGAGAGTGAGGGTGAGAAAACCAGGGAGAAAAGCACAAACCAAAGAGCGGAGAGTCCAGAGGGGGTGGCTGAAGAGAAGAGGAGAAAAACCAGCAAGGAACAAAGAGTAAAATGGCTTGAAGAAATTGTGGAGGGGCAAAGTTGGGGTTTGGAAAAGAAAGGAAGGAAAATTGAGAGCTTGTAAGATAAAAAAAATTTAAAACTCTATTTAAAAACAAACATTAAAAAAAAAAAACCTTCCACAGAAACGTTGTTGGACTTAAAGCTAAGAAGAAGGGGAGCCCTAAGCATTTACTTTGAAGAGCCTTTTTATGAACTATGCTGGTGTTTGCCAGGAGAGAGAGGCAGAGTGGTAAGGAAAAATCTCTGGTGGATAGCTGGTCAGGGGGGCAGGGAGAGAGGGGCATACCCAGCCCATCTCACTACCTGGCTCAATGCAAAGGGGCCTCCCCACTATCCCACCACTTCACCATAAAGCTGCCCTGACTGCAGCTGATCTATACATCTATACATTTGGTTGTTTACCATTTATTCTCCTGATTGAACGTGCATGCCATGAGGATGCAGAATTTGTCTGTGTGTTGACCTGTCAATCCTTCATTCTTAACACAAGGTAAGCATACACTTTGCAGAAGAGGTGAAATTTCACATGAACAGTGGCATTGGCACTATCTCCTCAGGGGTGAAGAGAAGTAGCATCATGTATATGATGCCTGATTGACAGGGCAGCTTGGTGGCCATCAATGCTAACAACTTCCCATGAGAAAGCATTTGTAACCACATCTTACAAGCCATGTGACTTGATGCTTTGCATAAATGAGAAAGAAGAATCAAACTCAGAAGTCCAAGTCCCTTTCTCCACAGAGTCCTGGGGGGGTAGGGGTTTACAGAATCTAGTACCAGCCCAACCAGCATACTGTCCTTGAGAGATGAGATTTGGGACAACAATCACAGCAATCCTGCACCTTTAGGGTGGGAAAGGGGCAGGAATAAGAAATTTGTTTTGTTCCAGTGTAGTTTACTACTGACCCACCTCTGGCCTATCTCACCAGCTCAATTTCCCATTTCTGCCTCTCAAGAGAGAGCATGTCCAAGAACACAGCAATCTTTTCTATTGTGTGAACCAGTACTGAACCTAGTGTGGGGTGGGAGCTCAGCATTACCTCAGCGAAGGACTACATGCCCCTCTCCATCTTGGCTCAGAAGAGCAGGTCCTCGGAAATTAAGCATGTGTCAGGTAGTGAGTGGTGACTTGTTTCCAAGCCAGTCAATAAGTGAATGACTATGGAGCATTTCTAAGGTCATTCAGGTAACTTGAACTCTGGAATTATTTTTCTTTCAATATTAAAATAGATTTTTATTACAAAAATGGGACTATGCAATAAGGCAGAATCCATGCTCAGCTAGCTAAAAACATGTCAATAGTGGGTTTAAAAAAAATAAAGGCACATGTTTCAAGTCATATTCAGTGAAAAGACAGAATCTGTCTCTTTTTCACCATTTGATTTAAAAACAAGGCACTGGCTCTGAATGCCCTGAGAGCATCTGATTCTAGCTCTGATTTCACTGCAGAAAAGGCACCAACATTTGCTCTCCTCTACTAAAGCATAATGCCACCAATTAGTTAACTTACACATTTAAGTTGTCATATGGGATGAATTAGAGAACCAAAGGGCTGGCAGACCTGCAGGATTCATTCAGTTTCCTCCTTGTTTTATCAGAGCATCCTGGGGCCCTGGGCCCATCATCCCCTCATGACACCTGTTTCTCTAACCACTGAGAGCTAAAAGTTCTTCACTGTGGTGGCTTAGACCTTGAATAGATAGCATCATGATTCCCAGAAGAGGTTGGATAGAGTCCATCCCCAAGGTTGAATACAACAGGATGAGACAGGAGTATGCCCTGAGCTCCAGGTCATTGACTTGCCAGTTGTAAGATTTGAGGCAAGTGTCTGACTTTGCTATAAAGGAGGGGTTAGAAGGACTCGCTTCACCTACTTCACAGGGTTTTGTGAGGATTAGACACAGCTGAGGCCACCTCCTCCTTGGACCATGTGCTCCTTAAGGCAAGCTCACTAACATTTACAGGGCCCTCCTTAGACACCATGCAAAAGACTGTCAAAAGAAGTAACTCCTTTCATCCTCAGAATAATGTCACAAAGTTATTGGCCATATTTCAATTTTCTAATGAAGAAACTGATACTGAGAAAGGTTAAGTCACTTGCCCAAGATCCCTTAGCCCCTGAGTGCCTGAGCAGGCGTGATCGTGGACATGCCAGAGGAAAGAGTCCAGCTTCCCAGCCCTCCTGCATCCTCTTTCTTATCCACCTCTCGACCTTCCTGTACAACCTCACTGGTGAGGCCCACTGAGCTCACAGAATATGTGAGAGCTTCCTGAGTTGAACATAATGTACTTTATAAAGCAAATCAAAAGATCCAAGTATAAGATGGTATCATTAATTCATATCATCTTTTGTGATAGTAATTTTGGTAGGTCTGCCCTCTATTGGTTTAAATACGTGGATGATGACTTGGGTGGGGCAAGTGAGGAAGATGAAATATTTGGCTCTGAAGAAACAGGCCCACTACCCGAATTCCCTTATACTTCAGTGACTCTGAGCTACATATATTAGCATCTCCATTTTATAGGTGGGGACACCAAGCTCAAAGAAGTCTCCAATTCCGAAACGTAAAACCAGTGAGTTTTATTTCCTGAAGACCAAGATTCTCAGGGCTTATCGTCAATGCTCCAAGGGGATTCCCTGACACAACTCCCCTTGCCACCCCATTAAATACCTTCAGCTATGGTCAAGGCCTGGTCTCCCCCACACACCATGTGATTGAAAGAAAACCAGGTGAGCCATTAGTTCTGATATATTCAGGTCAGAGCTGTGAGGAGGCCTCCTTTCCCCTCCTTAGCTTTCTTCTGCCCACACTCTGACGAACATAGTCTCAAAATAGAAATCTCCAGAGTTCCGGCTGGGATGACGGGAAACACAAAAGGCCATGAATGAACTGTTCATTTCCTGGTCCTCACAATGAAAAAAACTAAACTAATGTGAGATAACTGGATGGCCTGGCAGGGTTAGCTTGGAACTGAGTCCAGACTCAGGTATCGCTCATGAACTGCCTGCAAGGCCTTGGGCCATGCAGTGTGGGGCAATAGGGAATAAAGGTAACCTTCAGAGAGTAAGTTCAAGGATCTTCCAGCTTAGCATGCCAACCTTACAAACAACTCTATCAAGTCCAAAAACAGACTAGAATATAGGGATGTCACCTAGCAGAAATGTGAGGGCTTGATGGAGGAGGTAGGATTATGTTCAGTACACATCAATGAAGGATGCATAAGATTTCCAGCAGGTGGAAGTGAGGCATTGTGAGTAGAAGCAATGGCATGAGAAAACAGAGGGAGGAGGGGACGTTAAGATTGTGGTGTGGATGCTGTTTGTGTGTGGGGGGCCCATGAGGATGGTTTAGTCTTGAACTAGAACATGAAGAATCATAAGCTTTGTGGTAGTAAATTCGACCTTGATTTCATTATCAGTGAGAGCCACTGTCAATCTCTGAGGGGGAGAGTGACATGAAGGAATCTGTGTTAGGGCCCTTTATTCTATCAGCAATGGAGACTCTAGAAGACTAGAAGCACCAATCCACAGGGACTGTGTTCTGTTCACAAAACAAGGTTCTCTCAAATTCCTCCCCCCAAAATTAAAATTCTGGGCTCGATTCAGAGAGTGATAAAAACTGTCACAAGGAAAGACTGGGAAGGCCTCAATGCCAATTTCCCAATCTTAGAAGCTTCCAGCTTGCTATCAGCTTTGTACCTCCCTTTTTGTTGCATTTGAATAAAACATTAAACAGAGTTGGAAGTATGGTCCCCATGGGGACTGGAAACTTTGGAGCATTAGCTGACAAACAGGCTTGCTGCTGTGTAAACTCCCAGGGCAAATGCAAAGTGTGAGATAATCTTACCACCATCACAAGTTCTCTGAGCTGAGGATAATGTATGATAATCTAAATAGGGCTGGGCAGATGCCTGCCTGGGAAATCTGATTAGGATTTGCTTGATGATTCCCTTTCATCCCCCAGGAGACCACAGGATGTGGCAGACAGGACCCAGCCATGAAACAGACCTCAGCAGCCCAGGCCCCAAGGCATTCATCTGCTGAACCCCTAAAAGGTGGCTAAGAGGAATGTGAGGACAATAATCTGCAAATAATTTTGCAGCAGTTGGCTGATGGAAACAGACATCTTGATCAATGCCTGCCTAAAGAAATCAGAGCCTTTTTGTATATATAGAACATATACAAAGCAGATCAATGACACCACTTCTTTGCCTAATATCCTTCAATAGAGACCATCAATTCTGCAATAAGGTATAAAATGCATACCTTTCTAGCCCTCACCACCTGTGGCTCCCCACCACCTAACACTTTATGCCTCAATAACAAATGAATTTCCCTCAAACACCACACATACCTCTGAGCCTTTGTTCTTAAACTTTGCCCCATCTGAACTGGCCCTCTTGTGGCTAAACTCTACTTGTTTTCCAAAACCAAAATCAGATGTTTCCTTCTCCGGGAAGCTTTTTTTGTACTCAGTGTCTAAGCTCTCAGTTACCCAACAAACATTGGTCAGTGTCTACTCTCTATTTATGCCAAGTGCTGTTGCAATCTCTACTTTGTGATGGGGGAAACCAGACAGCTTCACTCACTGAAGGCCACCCAGCCTGGATTCACTCCACACTCTAGTCTGGATCTCACAGGCCTTGTTTAAATGACCTCCTTATTCTTACTTAGCCTCTGGGCCAATACTTCTGTTTCTGGGTTTATCTTTTCCACTAGATTGTAAATTCCTGGTGGGCAGAGATGGTAACTCCCATCTCTCTGTCTAGTATGGGGATGCTGGCCTGCTACAGATGCTCAGTCCAGAGGCCTTAAACTGAAGGCCTCCACCTGGTCAGTGCAGGTGGTGATGGCATCATCAAGCAGAGCTCTCAATCTCATGACATCCGTCTCTCTATACCCATCCTCAACTCTGATCCTTCCAGGCCCATGTCATCAATGTCCATGGAGACCTGGTAAAGAAATATCCCAGGGCCACTTTCCCAGCCAGGTGACTGGGACATATCCCTCAGCCTCTCCTTTGCTTCAGCTTTCTTTATTTATAATACGGAAACATGAGTATTATCTACCTCATAGTGGATACCCCTCTAATGTGCTCAGCACAGTGGCTGACACCTGACATCATTGAATGCTTATCTGCCATTACCATCAGGAGAAACATTATCATGGGGCTGGTGTCATGGCCTCAGTGACTACCAGCAGGAGGGTTTCCCAAGACAAGAACAAATGTTACTGATTTTAAAACATAGTTTTGCGTTCTTTAATTATTACATAAAGTGGACAATCTACAGTGAGCTCTGGGCTTTGGCTTTCTCTGAAGGGTATAAGGCTGTGTTAGGAGACTGGCCAGACAAGCTCATAAGCAGACTTAATTAGCATAACCAGAGCGTGTGAAAGTGAAGGAGGCAGGCACAAGCCTGCCACAGGGATATTTTAGATGTTCACAACGACTGAATTAAGTACCTGGCCACAGGAAGCCCTTCTATGCCCCAGCTTCACACAAGTTACTCCCAACCCAGACACACCACCCCTTCTCTGGCACCGACCATCCTGGCACTGGCCATCCAGCATGGCCCACACTCCTGTAGGGAAGAAAGGAAAAGGACTCCCTTCCCCAGCTGCTGCATATGCAACGGAGGTTCTGACTAGAGCTGTGTGGGGTTTCAAGTAAAATCAGCACCTGATCCATGAGCTGATGAAATCAAACAGGGAGCCAGCCTCTTGCCCTTCACAGCCAATGCTAGGAATGTTATCACAGCCAATCAAATGCAGCTCAGGAGTGGGGCAAAAGGTTTCTTCAAGAGATTCAAAAGGCAGATAGCTGGGCACCACACACCTGTGATTCTAGTACTTGTGAGGCTGAGACAGGAGAATCGCAGCATGAGGTAACTGAGACCCTGTTTCAAAAATAAAAATAAAAGGGCTGGGGGTGTGACTCCTAGTGGTTCAGTCCCTGGACACACACACACACACACACACACACACACACACACACACACACACACACACAGTGCCCATGGCCCAGCCTCTCTCCTCCCTTCTCTACCACCCTCTCTCCTTCCTCCTCATCTCCACCTTCCACCTTCCTTTACTTCCTAGGTGGGTTCTTGGATGCTTCCTTCTTGGGGGACTTGGGATTAATTCCCCCCTGAGTCCTGGCCCCCCACATAGCCTCTGTTGGGCTCCTTCTCACTCCCAGGCCCTGTCTCTGAGACACCACTTTGCCCCTCCCCCTTCCATTGTTTATCAAGAACCTGCTTTCTCCCTTCTCAGAGCTGAGCCATGTTTTTTCATTGTTTTGTGCCCTGCTGGCAATTGTATCTCAGCACCCAGCAGGCAGATGGCACAGAGTGAATGAATGACAAAGGAGGCCCAGGGCCTCCAAAGGGAGGAGAAGGGAATGGAAAGGTTCCCCTAGGAGAGGGAGAGACAAGGGACTGAGAGTGAAATAGAAGAGAAATTGCCTTTCCTGGGACTTTGTGGCCAGGGATATTTTTATTTCTTATTCTTTTTGACTTGAAAGCCAATAAGGTACTATTCCATCCATTTCAAATTTACTTATTCAGGGCTGAAGCTTCCTTCTCAGAAGCTCCTCCCACCAAATGATAGCCACAGCAGGTCCCATTGTCTGGCTGTCATCAGGAGACCTGTGGGCTGTGAGCCCAGGTAGGACCTTGTAATTCCTCACACACAGATATCTCCAGCTCCAACACTGGCAGAGTCTCAGCAACTATTTTAATTTGTTGAGTGTCTCTTTTTAACTCAGGAAACAGAGGCAGGCAAATAAGCGACTGGCATATGGCTTTAATACCTGCTAGCTTTATAGCAATCGCTTTCAACCCAGAGCCCTCTGAGGCCCCAATGTCTTCATTGAATAAATAAATAAATAAATAAATAAATAAATATCCTAAAGGAGTGAGATGAACATGGTGGGGATCGGTGTGTGATAAGGTGATAGACTGCCATGGTGCCTGGGTGTCCACAGAAAGCTGTCTTACTGAGGGGCAGGAAATACATGCGAGCATGGCCAGCCCCTGGAGAGGCCCCTGCAGGACTCAGGGCAACACCATGCAGGGAAGATGCAACCTGTGTCTCCACTAGATAAGGCCATTCGAAGTACATCCCTGCAATTGCAAAAAAAAAAAAAAAGTGGATGTGATATTGCTACAAGACAGGTGGGAACAAAATACAGTGCCCATCCTGATAAGTCCTGAGAAATTAAGTCTTCTAAAGGGTTGAAAGAGGAGATGGCAGCACATGTAAGCAAATTCTCTCTGAGTCCAAATTTATCTGCACCACAGAACAGAGGTGATTCCTGGGAGTCCATAACGTTCCTGTCCTCAAAGGCACAAAGCCTCCCTCAGTCCAGATATGCATATGGGGCAGGTGAATCACCACATCTTTAGCAAGATGATTCTCAGGCCCATACCCCCATCACTTTCCTTTTACATCTAGCCTTCTTGAAGAAATTTATGGAGACGTAATATGGATGAGTAGAACATTTTCATCAGACTCTTCCTCCAGCCCCCTCAGTGTGGGACTACTTCCATGGCTAGACCAGGACATAGCAGATAGAACTGCTTTTGCTGTTTCCGATTGCACCTGTTGTCACCAGCATCATCTTGGGAAGACTCAGTTCTACTTCAAGAAAACATCTTCAGAGCCCTTGACCAAACTGTACAAGATAATGTTAGCAACATCCCTCCAGCCTCACAAGACAATGGCGAAAGAACAGAAGTCCTTTCAGGGGCTGGGAGGATACAACAGTTATTATGACTTTGAAATATCATCTGCTTGCCAGGCAGGTTGATTACATGGGACTGCTTCCATTATGGAAGGGGTAACATTTTCTTCTTATTAGAATATATAATGCTGGATATGCATTTGCCTTTCCTGCAACAATACTTCTCCCTAAACTGCTATTGGTAAACTTACAGGATGCCTTATCCACCACCACAGTATTCTGCACAGTGTTGTTTGTAACCAAGGAACTCACTTCATGACAGCACTGGGGCCAGGTTCATGAAATTTGCTGTTCTTACATGTTCTCCTCTATCCTGAAGCAGCTTGCACCACAGAACAGTAAGAATGGACTTCTAAAGATGTAATCACAGTACCAACTACATGGCAATATCTTGCAGGGTAAGACAGGGTTCTCCAGAAAGCTAGGTAAGGCCTGAATTGGTGTTCCATTTGTCGTAGTTTCTCCCACAGCCAGGACTCATGGTCCAGAAATCAAGGGGTAGAAATGAGGGTGGCACTACTCACCATTACCCCTAGTGACCATTGGCAAAAATTTTGCCTCCTCTTCCCAAAACTATGTCCACTGCTGGCCCTGGGGCCCTGGCTCCAGAAAGAGGAATGAGTGATGTCACTGAACTAAAAGTTAAAACTGCCACCTGAGCACCTGACTCATGCTTCTGAGTCAACAGGTCAGAAAGGGAGTTATGATGTTGGCTGGGGTGACTGATCTACATTACCAAAGGGAAATTGGCTACTCCTCCACAATGGAGGTAAGGAAGAGTATGTCTGGAAGAGTCTATTCCACAGGACATGTCTTTGTGTTACCATGCTTTGTGATTCAAGTCAATGTAAAAGTGTAACAACCCAGTCCAAGTAGGACTACTAATGACCCAGACCCTTCAGGAATCAAGGTGTATGCCATCCTACCAGCTAAAGAACCATCACCCACTGAGGTACTTGCTGAAGATGAAAGGTATAGAAGAATGCAGTTATAAACTCCAGCTATGACCATATGACCAGTTACAGAAATGAAGACTGAAATTGTCATGAGTATTTCCTATTTTGTTAAATTGAAGAGGGAAACACTTCAATAGACACGAAGTACATACACACGTTTATAAGTACCAATCACAGTATTGTGCACAGGAAGCTGGGCAGAGGGGAGGGAGAGAGAATGGGTCGGGAACTGGAGGAGGGCTCAATGAGTGCTGTGTGTATGTATGCCTCTATCACCAAGAACACCATGAATCATGATATATGATTATAATGTGTCAAAAAAGATTATATATATGTGATTATATATACATCAAATAAAAACGATTACATATATACAAGATTATATGTTTATACACACACACACACACACACACACAAAAAAAATTTTAAAAAATGAAAGGAAAGGATAGAGCTAAAGCCCCAAGTAGTACTGCAGCCAATGCTTAATTCTGCCCTCAAACCTTTGAGCACAACCAGCAGAGAAAAATGGGAGGTCTGGATGGTGTCCATGAATACTTGATAGCTCTATATAGCTTTGGGGGTGCAAATGACTATGAAATATGAACAGCGCCTGGCTGCCCCTGAGAAGTTACATTAGTGGTAATAACACAGAGGGCTATAGGTACAGGGCGCTGGTAATTTCTTTCCCCTTTAAGGATATGTTAGGAAAGGTAGATTTAATAGTGTGGAAATTAGACTGGATGGGAGATGACATTGCAATCATATAGATAACCTATCAGGCCACTGCAGTCCCCTAAATGGCCCTAGGTCTGCTTATAAGCAGCATGGAGGTCCCCTGAAATTCTCCTCTTCTATCCCCAAAATACATACCTTCCTCTGTTGGGCAGAATGGGAAACTGTTTAGTTGCTCATTTGATTGCTCATTTAATTAACAAGTGCTCAGTGTCTTGGTTTTGGGTGTACTTGATAGGCCAGTGCTCCTGTTTCAGACCAAGCATTCTCACAAGACTAGGATTCTGGCCAGACCTTCCATACAGTATCATCCCAGATGGAAAAAGAGATAAGGTAGTTGCAACTTTCCTTCCTTCATGCTTTGCAGATTCAACAGCACTTTTATCCTTACTGGAAGGAAGTTGAGGCCTTGATCATTGGCATTCAATCATGAAGCATTGAGTATTGTCCAATTGTGCTAGGGTATTAGCTAGAAAAAGGGGATGGAATAGTGTTTCCAGAGGAGGCAATAGCTGGTGCCAGGGATAGGGAAAGAGAACCTGTGGCCTGTGAGTGGGCCTGCAAAAATTCTGTGGAAAGGGGCAGGCAGGAAGTGCAGAGAGCTGTGGGTGGAGGGGTAGGTAGGGTAGGGACACGGATCTTTGCTTCCTCTGGACATAGCCTTATGGAATCTTATGGACAGCTAGAGAGATGTATGGACAGCGCTGACCTTCAGGAATTGACCTAGTAGATACAAGTCTCCCTCTTTCCTACAATCTCCATTTCCCCTAGGCCAAGGCCCCAGCACCCTATACCAGGTCCCTTATGACTCTCCTCTAAAAGGGCAGCTCTTACCCCATGACTCCTCTGCTCCCACTCTCTCTAGACCCTGAAGAGACCCAGGACTTGGCAAAAGACCCCACTCGGTCCTTCCACAAATGCCTCTTCTTAGGCCAGCAGCTATCCCCCACTTATGGTCAGAGTCATCAGCTAAGAATGCTGCCAACAGGCACAGCACCACAGGGAACCCTTTCCCTTTCTGAACAAACTTGTCAGGTTAAACACAATGGGAGTAGCCACACACTCTCCTTGATACCACTCAGACCCCCTTCATAGGTAAACATCAATGAGGAAGACAAAAGAGGCAGGCGGCAGCCTGACTAAATGCACCACAGAGCAAAGGGGTCAGACACCACTTTTGTTTTCTTCTCACTCTAACCACATAAAACGACTCACTTGAGCCAAAGTAAGTTGCTTCAGCCTGTCCTTTTCATGCCCTTTCACTGAAAGCATTGCAGCCACTTGTGCACAGTTTTGCAGCATCTCCAAGTTAAAAGTACAAATGTTTCCAATGTTGAGGATGCCACCTAGAGGTTTGGGTTCTTGGGAAGGCCCTGTCTCAGGTACACCCTTGCCAACTCACCTTGATATAGGCAATGAGCAATTTACCAGAATCCCAGAGACATGCAAAAAGGTTAATTTATAGGGTTTTAGTTTTGCCTAGAGTTAATTTTTATTTTTAAAAGATATCTAAACAAAGCATACAGATGACCATGAAAGCAGCTCTGAGAGCCAGCCCTAACATCACTGTCACTTTTACCAGGCAGAAGAAGACATGGGAGCCGGGGCAGCAGAGAAAGGATGAGGCCTAGGCAAGGCAGCCACCCTTTCTGGCCCTAGGTTATAGTAGGTCCATAGTGAGCTTGGAATTAATGGGCATGGAATGGCATGGCATTCCATGGCATTCCATTAATGGGCATGGAATGGCATGGCATGGGCAGTCCACAGTTCTAGACCTGTGAAACTAGGTTGGTCATCATCCAAACTGTCCACTTCATGGCAGGTGACTCAGACCAGCCAGGGCTGTAGGAAGTGGGAAGGAATCATACAATGAGTTGGTAGCACCAACTATGGATGTCATCCAAGTAAGGGAAGCAAATGCCAGCACTCTGGATGCCAACAAATATGCAGAACTGAATGCACCCCCTGTCTCCCACAAGTGTCCTTGATCTGTAATCAAAGGACAAAGAGTAACTCCTAAAGTAACTAAGATGTTCCACCCTGGGAAGGTAGAAGATAAGAAGGAAAGAAAATAGCTCTTTTAGGCATTCCAAGTACCCATGAGTCAACCAAAGTAGCACCTACTAGGTGCCCTGGACAATGCTAAGTGCTATGGAGGATCCAGAGAAAGAGGAGGCCTGGAAACTCTCCTTCCCCATCCATTAGCACATCATCTCTGGCCTCTGATCCTTTGACATCTCTCCTCTCCATTGAGTCCGTCTACCTGCCAGCATCTCTAGCCCCATCTCCAAGTCCAACCTAAGACTGCCCTATGGCAATACTCTCTCAACTGCAGGCTCCAAAACCCAGCCCTCCATCTCCAACCCATCCTCCACATGACAGCCAGACAGATTTGGAAGAGCCAAATTAGTCACCTAACCTTCCATATCCACCTAGAAGCTGTCAGTGGGTTCCTCCTGTTGCTAAGAGAAAGACAGTGCTGTGTACTAGGATAAGGTACTCTGTGCCCCTGCGCCATCTGGCTTTGGCACTCCCTCCACCTCATCTCCTGCCATCCTTTGCATCCTCTTCCTTACCCTGCTGCCTTCAGTCACAGGGCATTTATGTACTGTTTCCTTTGGCTGCAATGTCCCTTCTTTTTTGCTTTCCCTGCTTAGCTCCTTCAAGTCTCAGCTTGAATGCCACCACTTCAGGGAAGCCTCCTAGTCTGCCTCTAACCATGACAAATCTTCCTTTTGTATACTTCTGAAGCACTGTGTATCTCTACTTGGCACATATCACTGTGTAAAACTTACATGTCATTATGAAATAATTTGATTAATACATCTCTTTTCTAAACTATAAACTCCCAGAGGGTAAGAACTGTACTTGTTTTTTATCACCAGTGTATGGCAGGCACCAGCAGGGTATCCAGCACACAATAAAATCTTACTGAATATTTGTTCAGACAAAGAATTCTGGATCCAGGGGCTTGCAATGGCTGGTCTAGTCTATATCTAGCTTTGAGAAAACTGTCATCCAGCAATGGACATAACACAGCTATCTCAGAGCAGGTGCAGAAATCCAGGCAATGACAATGGTCTATGCCCTCTGTGAACCAAAGAGAACAAATTAGGCAAGATAGCCAGCAGAAGACACCATCACCATTACCCTGATAGGATGACCAGGATCTCATGCCCTTTGACCACTGTGGGAGGCTCCTTAATTCTGAAAGGTCTCCAGAATCCATGTAGGCATGAATTTCTCTAATCAGACAACCTAAACTACTCTAGACCTTGTGCAGCATCAGGAAGACTGACTATCCTGAGAAGGCTGCTAGTATCTGCTTGATTTTGCTCCACTGAAAAGATGTGGCTCAAAAGCCTCATTCAGACAACAATCATGACCTTCTATAGGGAGATGAGGTCTGAGGACGTCTGCTATGAAAGGAAGCAAGGCTGTGAATCCCAGTCCTGCTATGCACTGGCTATGGGACCACAGACAAGTCACTGTGCCACTCTGGGTCAGTTTTCTCATGCATAAAATCAGGGTAAGAATCATAATATCTACTTTCCCAGGCTGCTGTGAGGATTAAAAAAGATAATGTGTGTTGCATGCCTGCCTCAGAGGAGATATTCAAATTTCAGTTCCTATTAGAACTGCTACTTCATAAGACTTCTCTGTAAACATAGACAAGCTTAAAAATCAAACTGCAGTCTACAATGTTTTTCTTAAAAATTTTAAGTTTATTTTTCTCTGGTTATCACACCAATAGATTTTTATTGAGAAGAAACATGGAATAGGAGATAAGAATCCATTAGGTGAGTTCAAATCCAGTCCCTTTACTTAACTCTCAGAGTTCAGTCTCTATAGCCATACAATGGGGATGACAGCATTTCTCAATGTGTAGCCTGGTTGTAGAAATTACATAAGATAATCTATATGAACCTCTTGATACCAGTGGCTAACGCATTCTAAGGACTCAATAAACATTATAATAATCATCATCTTCAATGTAATTGGGATGAAAGTGCAAAAGTAAAGGTAATCCAAGCACAATAATGTACACCTGTAATCCCAGTATTTTGGAGGCTGAGACAAGGGGATCACAGGGAGGCTAGCATGTGGTGACCTAGAGATTACTTCTTTCAAAAAATAAAATAGGGATAGGGGTGCAGCTCAGAGGTAGAATGCCCCATGGGGCCAACCCCAAGAGGAGAAGGAGGAAGAGGAGGAGAAAAGGCAAAATAATCTGTAATATCACCACCCATAAACATTTTAAAGTGTTTTTACTTATAGTCACATCAACATTTTTATAAAAATGGTGTCATACAATATAAATGTTCGTACTTTTCTTATATAGTAATCATTGTTAAAAATGCAAAAGTTTCTATAATATTCTATTATAGGGCGGTACCAATATTCCATCATCATCATTTGCCAACTACTTTTTTACCAAATGTTGGTTTTATAGATAATGCTTCAATAAATCTATTTCTGTATATATCCTTGTCCTAATTTCAAGTTATTTAGAATAGACTCCTACGGGATGAATTGCATTTAACAGAACACATGGATTTTAAAAAATCCTTAATAAATGGAAAATTGCTGTCCAGAATTTATACTTCTATGGTATCTTAGCATAATGCTTGCCACCTCAAAGGGCTGGGTAGACAGTTGTTGAAAGAAAAAAGAAGAATAAGCACTATCATATTTAAGAATATTGGCTAATAGTAGAAAGGCTGTACTTGTTTTACTTTACATTTTTCTGAATGCCATTGAAAGTGTACATTTTGTCATGTTAATTGTTTACACTTCTAATTTTTTGCTCATGTGCTTTACTAGCAAAGTTTTAAATATTTTAATGACTTGAAAATGCTTTCTATGTCTATCATCTCTTTGACTTTCTTTGGCAACATTTTCTTAATTTGCTTTGTGATTTTTACAAACAATATTTTAATTTTAGTGTAGCCAAACCACCTAATTTTAAGATCTACTATTTCTATGGGTGGATGAAAATTCAACTATATCATATGTATACATAAGTCTTCTGAATACTCAACAATTGTACGGATGCGTTTTGGAGGTTGGCATGGAATGAGTATCTACCTAAAAACATTCTACAACATCTTCCAGTATGATCTGTAGAGAAATCCTTTTGATTCTGTGATAACCAGATGCCAAAGACCTACCAGTGATTATCATGGTTTGCTTCTGGTTTGTGCGTTCTAGTCCACTGTTCTGTCCACTGATTTCTTGCATCATCCACTGAGCTTTGATTTCAAAGGGGAAAATCTCCCATGCCCCTGAGCCTGGTGAGGCAGATCCTGACCCACTGTGACCTAGAGGAACACAGAGTACTGCCACTTTCCTGCAGGTAATGATGTCTTACCATAGAACCACTTGCACACTAATGCAAAGCACCCATGCGGAAAACAGGGACCAGTCTGATGTGCCTCTAATATCATTAACGCCACTCAGACCAGCAATTACACTCCTCACCTCTTGGATTTTCCTTCATGCTATGGTTTGTGTTAGTTCTCTGCACATGTTCCCTAAACTCCTGGCTAATTAGAAAAGAGCTTCCTGGACTTCTGAGTTACCACAGAGCCAGTCTGTTAAGTAAAACATTGACCATCATTAGAGATGGCTCTCAGCTGTCTGCAGCAACTACTACAACCATAGCTCTTGGTCCTTGCTTTACTTAATCTATCAGCCATGTTTAATCCAGTTGATTTCTGTTTCCTCCTAGAATATTTTCTTTACTTGGATTATAAGACTCCACATAATTATGATTTTTTCCCTCACTTCTAGCAATTTCCTTTCAACCTCTTCTACTTCTGCTTCCTATTTCCCCAACAATTTCCTTTCAACCTCTTCTACTTCTGCTTCCTCATTTCCCCAACTTCTGAATGTCAGGGCACCTGGTTCCTAGTCATCAATCTCTTCTCTCTGCTTCTCTGTCCACACTCACTCTCAAGGCAATCATGTCCAACCTCACAGTTCTAAACTCTAGCTATGGGCTCCCAAACATTAACAGGCCCATTGAGTCCTTTTCCTGATACTCAGACACAACCATCAACACTCAGATCCTTAACATTTCCTGAAATGAACTCCAAACATTCCCCTACAGACCTACTCCTGCTGCCATCCCCATTTGAGTCCTTTAGCAAACCCAGCAAAGCAAGCCAGTATTCAGTTGCATCTTTTAGCCCTCCCTATCACCACCCTGTCAGCCCTAGACCCCTGGCCTGCATTAGAACAAGCCTCCTGAGTGGCCTCTCTGCTTCTTCCAGTTGTCCCCCTTAGAATGTTCTCACACAGTAGGCAGTGATCTCACCATCCCACTCAGAGTAAATGGTCCTTGCTATATTTACTGTGGCCCCATGTCTCCACTGTTCACCCTCCTCCAAAGAGCGCAGTGATCCTCAGACATGCCAGGCACATGTCCATTTTTGGTCTCAGTACCTGCTATGCCCTCTCTCTTAGGGTCCTCATTTCCTTGTCTGGCCTCTGCTGTCACCATTTCAAGTAGGTCTTCACTGGGCCAATCTAAAATGTCAACCCTTCCCTCAATAAATAAAAAATAGAATGTCAAATCTCCACTTTATAGCTTTGGCACTTACACTCATAATACCCACATCTTACTTTCTTAAAAAAAAAGTTTGTCTACTGATTATCTTCCTCTCACCAGAATCTAAGCTCTATGAAGACAAGTGTTTTATCTGTTTACTGATGTATCTGTAGTGCTAGCACAGTGTTTGGTATGCAGTAAGTACTTATATCCACTGAGTTGAGTGGATGGATGGATGAAGGAGCTCCACTTTTACAAACGAGGAAATAGAGGTTTATAGTAGTTAAATAAACCTCCCTAAGGTTGGAATTTGCACTCAGTACTGATTCTATACCAAGACTTCTGTTTATAACACTGAATGTGAATTGAGGCTTTAAGGTGGTGACACTGACAATAGAAATTGGATCTATTTGGAAAGTCTCACTCTGTTTCACAACAGCATCTTTAGAATGTACCTACTTAGTTGTTGGGGCAACATAAACATCAAAGCAGCTGTCTCTTAGAGTTGGCCCAGGAAGGGAAAAGGCATCTACAAGACAATGGCCAACACCGAATGAAACATAAGTGAAGAGTTTGATTGACAGAAAAGGAGAATTATTTCATCAGAACAAAAGAGAGCAGAAGGGCTGGAGCAGCAGAGAAGCATGGTGTGTGTCTAGGAGCCCCATGGATAGGATAGCGATTACAAAACAAAACAGTTCTAATAAGATTACAGCTGATAATGAATCTGCTACAAAACTCTGCAACGATGTTAGGATTTTAATAAGCATCTCCCAAAGAGCATTCAGTCAATTTTGCAAATGCCCATTCTCATCATTAAACTCTAAAGGGAAGAAGGACCACTCTACCTAGCTGTTTTTAAATTAATAATGTGCTTCGTTCCTGGTATGCCTCAGAAACAAAGCCATTGTAACATTTCAAGCTGTTTTGGGGGAAATTTTAATATTCTCCCTGCTAATATAAACAGAACCTTATTAACTAAGTCTCAGAGATGCCACATTTGGGATGTAATCCGGGCTCTGGTGCCAATTCCAATGTTAACTTTTGAAAATACCTCTTGTTCACAGTTCATTTGAATAAGTAAGGCAATACAAACTATCCCATAGAAAAAATGGAAAGAGCAACCAAATATCTGTACCCTACGGGGAAAGGCTGCTTAATTCCAACCTGGATAAGCTATAGCAAAATGTCTCTTCCTCATTTTCATAACATCCACTCTCCCTCAATTCTAAAGAAACTCACTGAAAATACAGCCAGCTCTATTCCATGGGGGAAGGGGGATGAACAGAGAAAACCCAGATGATTTAAAAAGATTGAAAGTGTGTAACAGCAGACAACATGGCCCTCAGCCTAGTGAAGGTCCACATGTGGACTGGTACCTCAACTCCCAGCCCACTAGCTTCACAGTCTGCACCTGATCACTCCTCTGCACAGGGACATCTAAGGCTGTCAAAGAACAATATGTCACCCATCATCTATGCAGAGCATGTTGCTTTGACAACCCAGACCCAGGTAGCTACAAGGAATTTTTCTGATTTTCAGTCCCAATCCAGGAAAGGTAAATAAAAGAATGGAGAGAAGGCAAAACCCAAATAAAGGAGTAGTGGGGAAAGGTATGCTTTGTCCACATTTTCATAAATCTGAACAAAACACCTATCATGTCAATATACAGCTATTACAATTTTTTTTTTATAAAAGCCAAGCACAATGGCACATGCCTGTAATCCTAGTACTTAGAAGGCTGAGACAGGAGGATCTCAGATATGAGGCCAGCTTGGGAAACTTAGTGAGACCCTATTTCAAAATAATAAATAAAATAGGGCTGGAGGTGTAACTCAGGGGTAGAATGCCCCCAGGTTCAATCCCCAGTGACTAACACATACACAGATACACACACACACACACACACACACACACACACACACACACACACACACACGTTTTTGTATTAGAAATGAAGAGAAATCCAGAAGGCTTCATGCAATCTGACAAACCAGAGAAACCAGAGTGATGCCTAGGACAAACTGGCATTCAGCTCCACTTGAGACCAGAATTAATGCATCCTGATATGAATGTATACAAGAGCATACATACACAAATGCACATGCACACCAATTTCTTGGTGTTCCCAGAATGTGAAAACGCATCCAGGAGAATCAATGAGAAAAACAAGCAAACCTGTGTTGAATAGCACTTAGCAGCTTTATCTGAGTTTAAAAGTCATTTCCTTGGTTTGTAAGTGAGTTAGATGCTCACAGGCTGAAACAGCTCCTTCATTTGAGCTTAGGTTTTGAAATGAAAAACAGCAAAGCATTCTTTTCCTGGAATTAAAAAATCAGGTCACAGTAAACTCAAAAATAACTTTGTAAAGGCTAAGGATGGGAATAGAAGAGTTATCCTAAAAATAATCACAAACATCCATATTCATTGTGAGCCTCTTAAACCTGCTGGACAAGCAGCTTCCAAAGTGTTGCTGTGGTTCTGAATATGCTCCTTAAGAACGTCATACATATTCACGTCTCTGATGTGCTCTAATCAACAAATCAAAGTACTCGACTAATTAAATGTTGATTGCTTGCTGCACAAAGGTGAAAGCCAACTTTCTTAGCCAAGGTTTGAGTTATTCTAAGAAATGATGATAGTGAAACTTTCCAAGCCATTTTATACTTAATGAGTACATTATACTTAATGAAACTTAATTTAAGTTAAGGATTACCTTGGTTTAACAAATAACTAGCTGGTGTCAGTCTGCCTTTTGAAGCCCAAGGTGTGGTAACTGACACGGTGGACATGACTGGTCAACTTTTATCACTTTTCTGGGCTTGGCCATTAGCAGTCAAGGGATGACCTGCCTCCCCACCCCCAATGATGGTTCAGCCTCATCAGTGAAGGAAAAGCACCACTGGATCTGATACTTTTACTAAGAAATTTCATGAGAGCTTTGGCCTCTATATCCATGTGTGATGAGAACATTTCCCAAAATCAAGGCATGAGAATTACTCTCACAAAATGAAAAGGGCAGTGAGCGTATGCCAGCCCAGAGCATCTTATTGTCAATGCCCCAGGGAAGTCCTATGGAGCCATGTCTAATTACTGATGTTCAGTATATGATTTCCTTATCATTACTGCTATTTACACTGTTTTTTTTTTTTCCTTAGGATAGCATTACCATGTTTACCTGAAGGGTAATACACACTTTAGCTAAATGAGAAAATTGTTTTTCCTCTCTAATCCTTGAGAACATCGCATATTATGCTGTGTAAATGAATTTAAAGTATCTAAGTCATCAACAGAAGTTATTTACTCTTCCTGGCTTACAACTTTTTGATTTATAGGGTGCTTTCTAACGTTGCACATGTAAACAAGAAACTACTTAGATCAGGAGCAATGTCACTCTTGCATAACTGTCTCTCCTTCATAAATTAATCAGGCTGATTAGAGGGACATTGTGGAAAATCTCTGTAAAGCAATGTGGATTAATGATGTCTACTACTTCCAAAGGGAGGGGGAAGGCAGAATTCTCTGAAACACAGAAAACCAGCCAAAGACAGAACTCTGACTAGTGGAAAGAGCTCAGGCTCTGGATTCTGATGGATTTGGATTTAAATCTTATACTATGAACTTGTCAGTGGCCCTGGGCTGTTTACTTAACCAAATCAAGCCTTGGTTTCCTTCTCTGTAAAATGCAAATGACTATTCTTGATTGGTTATGAGGCATCAATTAATATCTACAAAGTCTTGCTGAACAATTAGGTGCTAATATTATTTTTAATTTTATTCTTAATTTTATTAGCAATGGCCAGCCAATAGTATACAACAAATATGTACTACAAGTACTTATTTGCCTACCAATAAGCAAAGAGTTGTATCGACTTGACTGAATGACATCTAAAGACTTTCTGTGTCTGGGAGAGAAAACTGTCCTGCAGGAACAGTTGAGCTCTGATGGGGAAGCCACAGCAGCAGACACACAAATGGCATCACCCCCCCCACCTCATAACCAAGGTAGAAATCAAGATGCCATCCTTAATTATGCCTCTTCTCTGTCATCCCATTGTTCAACTCGTCATCCTGTGTCACAGATTCTGCCTTCTGAATCTATACCAAATCCTTCTCTTCTCTCTTGTACCTCCAACCCACCATCATTCATCTGCAACATTGCAACTAGCCTTACAACCCATGTCTCCACTTCCAGTGTCACAGTACTTTCCAACCCCAAGAAATCCAGTCTCCATCCAACAGCCCATCTTGTCTGCTTTAAACTATTTAATGGCTTCCTATTGCCTTCAGAATAAACTCCAAATCCTAAGAGGCCTCTGCCAGCCCCTGTAATCTTACACCCCCCGCTTTCCCCTCACTTGGTACACTCCAGAAACACACACCTTTCCACTCAAAGGTGCTCAGCTTGGTTTATTCCTCTCATCAATAAGATGCAACTGAGACATTTCTTCCTAAGAAGGGATAATCCCAGTGACTCCAAGTGGGATGATTAATTCCTTACCATACTACCCTATTTCTTTTTTTCTTTTTGTACTGGGGATTGAACTCAGGGATATTCTACCTCCAAGCTACACCCTGAAACAGGGTCTCACAAAATTTCTGAGGCTGGCCTCAAACCTGCAATTCTGCTTCAGCCTCACAAGTGCTGGAATTGTAGGCACCCACCACTGCACTCAAGTTTCCCTACTTTTTTGCAATGATTTTCTCAAGTCTAATGATGTTTTTCCTTACTTGTTTAATCTCCTCACTAAACTGTAGGTTTCACACGAGGGATTAGGCCAGTCTCTTTTTCATTCACTGCTATGTTGCCTGCACATAGCTCAGTAGTTGGCACAGTATTTGGTAAGAATTAATTATTCAAGTGCTATCATCATGCAAAGTGAGACTTGGACACTTTTGTGCATGGTTTAGCAATAAAAGGAAAACCATGTGAGTGTGAGTATGAGGCAGCCACTTACATCCCAGTGCAAGGAAGCATCCTTCTCTCTAAAGAGCTGCCTGCCCTCTAAGGGCTGGGAGTTTCCCAGCCATGGGAGTGTTTAAGCAGGGTCTACTCCATAGTTTACAGGAGATGACTTGTTACACTATACACCTTAGAAGGTGGCTTTCACCCATGACTGTGATGGAAAAGGCCCTATGCTCAGCAGTGATGAGCCATTCCTGTGGGGCAGTAAGAGAGGAGGACGCAGGACTATGCATTTGGGATGCAGCAGCTCCCCCACTGCGGCTGTGATGGCAAGTATCCCTGTGCCCTGAGACCCTGAAACATGACTTCCTGGCCTCAGTTTTATAGAAGATGTTTGATCAAGTCATTGCCACTACTGAAGGCAAAAACAACAGTTCTTATTTGTTACTATCACAGACTAAGTCCCATCTCTGTGCCAAGGTAGCTTGGGCTAGACATTGGGGAGAGAAACCAGTTAAGAACAAGAAAAAGTTAACAGCAAACCATGTTTTGAATAGCTTTTACATGTACTTGGCACAGTTCTAAGCATTCTGTAGACATTAATTGATTTAGTCCTCACACAGTTCTATGAAAAAAGCATGATCATTATCACTATCAGATGAATGAGAACATTAAGAAGCTGAGGGAAGCCAGGGGTGGTGTGCATGCCTGTAATTCCAGTACTTGGTAGCAGTTTAGGAACTCAAAGGCAAGATCCAATATGAACATATACCATCCTTTGTAATTTCTCTAGTCAAATCACTGATCATGTTCAAAAACCCCCTTAACAACCTTGTGAAGGCAGCCAGGCTCGGCTTGATTCCCAAAATGCCAGTACCAATCCCTTAGTTGGAGCACATAAGGTTAGGTTAAAAAGTGCAAACACAAAGCAGCTTGAGAACTCCCTCCAGGCCACTGGCCTCCCAGATCACCCCCCTCAGGTTCACCTGCATGTCCCTCAGGGGCTTTCAAATTGCATGGGCCTGCCAAAGGCAGAGAGGGGCTAGTTTAGAGTCGTTATCATAAGGAAAAGCCAACAAAGGGAAATTATTTTAGAGAGGTACACAGCAGAGTGGGAGGAGCCCCGCTAGTGCTCTGTTGGGTTCTTGGTCCTGCTTTTTATTTACCAGCAAGGGCACAGAAAGCAAGTAACTTGCCCCATGGGGTGTGTGTTTTCTCATCTGCATTATCCAACTGTTTCTCAGGCTGTTGTGAGATACATGTGATTAGACGTGTTTAAGAAATGTTAATATAATCCTGCAAAATAAACTTGCTTTTCATATGTTTTAACAAGTATAATCAACATAAACAGGAGAAACTTCACATTAACTACATGCCAGGCAATGTCTTATGCAATATACTTGGACTGCTTTACTGAATCCTCAAAGGCCCCATAAAGACAGGATATTAATCTCCTTTTACAATCCAGGAAACTGAGAACCAGAGAGACTAAAGAGTTTTTCAAAAGCACATAAAGACCAGTAGTGGCAGAGTTCAGATTTGAACCCAGGCAGGTGATTCCAGAGGCCCTGTGCTGAACCACAGATTCCACCAGGATGTCAAGAGTGTAAGTATGGCATGTTTACTCTTGAATATAAATATATTTAAAAGAACCGACTTCTGTCCTTACTAACACAGACTTCCTCAGATCCAGTCTTAGGTGTCAGGAATCTCCTCTTGTCTAGGTTCTCTGAGGTTCAGGTTGGAGATTCTGAGTGGCCCATATGACAAATCCCTCCCATGCCTGTCACCACCCAGCACTGCTGTCACTCAGTCTATGTCACTGGCAGCCCCAGCTGCCCAGGAGCACCTTCAGGCCTGGAGCCCATCCAGCAGTGGAAGCCTTTCCCATGTGGCTATTCTAAATTGGACTCAACACACCAGTGCCAGCATTCTCTTGATTTAGTATTATGTATGAAGATGGTGAATAAATGGTTTACAGATGCACATGTATTTCCTTCCTGATTTTTTCACTCATATTTGTTTTGACTGCTAGGGAAGTGGTACAGACTTCGGTCACAGTACTTTATTTACGGTTGACCCTGTTGCATTTGCTTTATCTCCAGATATTAACAGGTCGCCTGGGTTCCCCACTCAGCTACCATCTGCCCCCATAGCCGATAAGATAAGAGCAGCAGGATAAGAGAAAAAAGGAGGGAGATATCCTATACTGTGACTCAGGGAAAAACCAAAGGGCTCTGGAACCAGCATTTACTGAATGTGTCTGGCCCCATCCTGGGGGTTCTTATGTTGCTAACAGGTTAAGCAACAGAACACATGCAAAGGGCACAGCTCTAGGCCTGCTCAGCACAGGCTACACACATGCCAATTGTAGGTTCTATGATTTGCTATTGTCACTGATTATTATTTTTAATTATTGTTATACCCTATGACTCCAAAATCCCACATAGTTTAAACTCAGAGTACAGCTCATTCATTTAAAATTTTCTGTCCTTAAGAAAACTTTGTGTGTGTAGTATTAGGGATTGAACTCAGGGGCACTCTACCAC
>PVLC010018201.1:0-32406 GCA_004027655.1 Graphiurus murinus | reverse complement strand
GGAATTTTACTCAGCCATAAAGAAGAACAAAATCATGTTATTTGCAAGGAAATGGAGGGAACTGGAAAACATTATGTTAAGTGAGATTAGTCAGTCACTAAAAGTTAAAAATCAAATGCTCTCCCTAATATGTGGAAGCTAGGGAGAAAATGGGACATAAGAGGGACTCCAGGTGAAGGAGAATCCTTAGGTGAACAAATATGTAATTTCATTGCAGGCTTGTGATTTAAATACAAGGAAGCCATGATTCAATAAAAGATGATTGGCATCCAGCTGCCTTTGCACACATGTTCAAAGGTGAAAAACTTGCTGATGGATAGATAGTCCAAGTTCAATCATGTCTCTCCTGTTCATGAAAATCTTTAGACCTGCTATGGCCTTGAGCTCTGTATCCTGAGACATGACTGAAGCTAAAATTAGGAAGAAAGTGAAATTAGGAAAATGAGTAACAAGTTGTGTTTGATTTGGCAGGGAATTGGCGTGATTACCTTGGATGATTTCCATGTAAAATGTTAACATCGAATAGAAAAAAAAAATTCTTTTCATCAAAAGATGTGAAGGCACCACTTTAACAATGAGTCTTATTCTGGAAGAGGCTTTTGTAGTATTTCAACTATAGTTACCATTTGAAAAACAGAACTGGATATATATCCACGCAGCATTCTGTACATGAATTTGTGCTCTGTCTCCCCTGGAGGACTGGATGTGGTGGGATTTGGAGGTGCAATATTTTCTTGGGAACAGAAATAATTCTGTAACTTGTCAGTACGTTGACATAGCATGTCCTTTCGGATTTCCAGCATGAAAGCAAGTTATGTTTGATTGAGTCTGACTGAGCTGGGTGAAAACATTCATTATACATTTACTTTATTTCTTTAGAAGTAGCTGTTTCCATGCTTGCCATTTCCTGTGTTCCACTTCGGGAAAATGTGAGTTTCCCACTCAATTGGGAGAACACGCTAGACATCACCTCACTTTATTTACCTGTCAGGTACAATGATGCTTTTCCATTCAGCTATCTGCGAATGAATCCCTAGGCTGTTCAAAAGACTCTTTTCAGAGTCCAGGAAAAAATTAGATGCAAATACGATGATCTCTACCACCCAAAGACTGCGAGGAAGCTGTGGGGATTGCTAAACCAGCGGGGGAGAGGGGCTGACTTGTAGCCTTTGCCCATTTCCATGGTGTAAATGCTCCAATCATGCTCCATTTCAAGTTGCCAACAGTTTTGAGAACCTGCTTGCAGATGGCTGGGGGTGGAATTCTATGGTAGAGCACGTGCTTAGCATGAGTGAAGCCCTGAGTTCCATCTTTAGCAATAATAATAACAATAATAAGAACAACAACAACAACAACAATAATAATAGAACGGCCTTCTTGCAAGCTTCTTGAATACGTAATGATTGACTCTCTCAAGGTGGGAGCAGCTGGTTCTAGCAGACCACTGCCTGCAGAGCCAGTTTTAGTATCTCAAGCTCTGACCACTTGAATTTCTTTCGGCTGCAAAGACTTCTGAATGAAACGGACAGGTGCTTGTCACTTGAGGCTGCACACAGGAGTGTGGAGATTTTTCCCATTTGCTTGCTTTTACTGCATTGCTTAAAGCAGTCTTTCATTTCTAGTAGTCAATAGATCTTATACCTGTGAAGTTTCAGACACAACAGACCTCTAATGCAAACCAATTTACACAAATAAAAGATTCTCGATTCAAACTGTCAAAAACTAAGATATGATGTAGCACATATTCCCTCAGCAGTTAGCCCAAGTGTGCTGCTTTGAGGAGTCGTGAACCCCCCCACCCCACCGCCCCAACTCCAGTTCTCAGCTTACCGAGTTTTGCTGACACCACAGCTCCGGGCTCCTCACTGAGCTACTTCTGCCTGTCGGGGACTGGAGAAGTGATTTGACTCTTTTATGTATGTAATACAGTACAGCCCTTTGAGGCTTGCAAATGGCACTGTTTAAATCAATACACAATGATTTATTACATATTGTGGAGTGCTTATAAATATATTATGAAGCACTCGAGCCCAACAGCATTGTAGGCTCACGGTAGCCCAGGCGGAGCCTGCCACAGTTTTCTTCCGCATCCTGCAAGAGAGATGCTCTGTGGCCCTGGGTAATTCATTTGCCTTTGCTTCATTTTGTAATTTTGCAAAGAACAAAACTCACCAGTGATGAATTTGTGAATGGTTTGGAGATATAAGGTGGTGGATAATCAAATTCTTTCAAACTCAAGTATTATTTTACTATCTCCTACGTAACTGAGCAACTCAGCCCATACTAATGAAGCATCCTGATACAGAAGTGACAGGGTCAAAAGCACCTCTGTCCTACAGACATAAGAATGATAACCACCAAGCCAGGCGTGGTGGCACATGCCTGTGATCCCAGTACTTGAGAGGCTGAGACAGGAGGATTACAGGTTCAAGGCCAGACTCAACAATTTAGCAAGGCCCTGTTTCAAAATAAAAAAATAAAATAGGGCTGGGGGTGTAGCTCAGGGGTAGAAAGCCCCAGGGTTCAATCCCCAGTAACATACACACACACACACACACACACACACACACACACACACACTCAATTCAAGATTCTAGTGACTTCTGTTGCTGGGAGGAGGGGAGTGACTAAGACCTGGGAGAGGTTCAGAGGTAAAAATTTGATCCTTTTTATTACGTTTTATTTGAGTGGAGGGGGCATGTAGGTTTTTTATTGTATTGTCCTTTAAACTTGTTTGACTGTCTAAAATGTCATACCAAAAAGTTTTTAAATAAAAGAAGTGTTCCAATTTTTCCACATCCTTGCCAACATTTATTTACTTCTTGATGATTGCCATTCTGATTGGGGTTAGATGGAATCTCAGTGTAGTTTTGATTTGCATTTCCCTGATTGCTAATGAACATTTCTTCATGTATTCATTGGCCACTTGTATTTCTTCTTTTGTGAAGTGTCTATTCAATTCAGTTGTCCATTTCTTGATTGGTTTATTTGGGTTTTTTAGTGTAAAGTCTCTTAAGTTCTTCGTATATTCTAGATATTTGTCCTCTATCAGAAGAATAACTGGCAAAGATCTTCTCCCATTCTGTAGGCTTTCTCTTTAAACTCTCAATGGTTTTCTTTCTTTTTTTTTTTTGGTACTGGGGATTGAACTCAGGGGCGTTCTACTTCTGAGCTATACCCTCAGCCCTATTTTTTATTCTTTATTTTGAAACAGGGTCTCACTAAGTTGTGGAGGGCCTCACTAAGTAGCTGAGGCTGGCCGCCAATCCGGATCCTCCGGTCTCAGCCTCCCAAATGCTGGGATTACAAGTGTGCGCCATCACCCTGGGCTCTCAATGATTTTCTTTGATGAGCAGAAACTTTTTAATTTAATGCTATTCAATTTATTGATTCTTGTTTTGATTTCCTGAACTTTGGGGGTCTCATGGAAGTTTCTACCTGTGCCTGTATGGTTGGAGTGTTGGACCTGTGCCCTCCTCTAGTATCTTCACAGTCTCTGGTCTAACTTCCAGGTCTTTGCTCCATCTTGAGTTGACTCCTGTGCAAGGCAAGAGGTAAGGATTTAGTTCCGTTTTTCTTTTACACTGTTGGTGGTATTGCAAATTAGGTCAGCGGCTATGGAGATCAGTGTGGTGATTTCTCAGAAAACTGGGAATGGATCCACCATATGATCTGGCTATACTACTCCTGGGTATCTTTCCAAAGGTATTGAAACCAGAGAACTACAGTAATATATGCATACCCATGTTCATAGCAGCACAATTCACAATAGCCAAAATTATAGAACCAACCTAGATGTCCATCAACTGATGAATGGATTATAAAATTATGGGATATCCAGAAATGTAATTCTACTCAGCAATAAAGAAGTACAAAATTGTCATATGCAAGAAAATGGAAGGACCTAGAGAACATTATGTTAAGTGAGATTAGCCAGTCACAGAAAGTGAAGGGTCATATGTGTTCTCTAATATGTGGAAGCTAGGGAGTAATGAGGATACCAGAGGGACTCCGGATAATGAAGGAGAAACCTCAGTGGAGCCAGGGAGGTGGTCTAAGGGAAGGGGAGGAGGAAGAGTAAGACTCATTGAAGGAATTACTACCATCGGCTATGTGTACATATGTGACAATACCAATGCAATCTCAGTACTCAGTATGGGGAAGAGGGCAGATGGGGAGGCAGCAGTGGTGGGGGGGTATCAAGTGCTGTGTGCCTGTACGTCACGGTCAACATGATTTACATTATGATGTGAGACTATAGTGCACCAATAAAAGCATATTAAAACTAAAAGAAAATTCAAAAGGTTAAAAATAATCAAGATGATAAATTTTATGTTATAGAGGTTTTTTTTAACCCATCCAAAAGAGTTTCTGTTAATCAGGATGTGTGTGCAGTTAGCTTTCATAGTGGGATCTGGCTCACAAGCAGAAAACGTAGGAGTTTTTGTTTTATCTTTGTTTTACACATCAGTGAAGTTTGGGGAGCTCTAAATGTGCTTAGTCAACTGAGTTTTGTGCAAAATCATAAAAAGAATAGCAATCAGTTTTAAATGAATCCCCACCAAAGCCAACACATTCTAACACATTTTTAAGATATAAGAAATTGAGCCAATTTAATAATATTTGTAATGATTGAGAAAGAAGAAAGGGAGGTGTGTTTAGGTACTTGTCTGAAATTCAGCCCAGCTCTGCGCCTGTGTGTGTGTTGGCACCCTGTCTATATCAAAACATTTACTCAAACAATAATCAGAAAGGCACTACTGACAAAACATGGAATCTAATTGGACTTACATTTATCTTTTTAAAGGTTAGTTATGCCGAAATTAAAAGCAACAAAGAAAACACCCAGAAGAGATTGGGAGAGAGTTTTGCTTGAGATAATCGTTACACCTAAAATAACTCAATCCTCTGCCCTGGGCATAGCATTCCTCATTCTCAGAGTCAGTAGGTAAGACGGTGTTTAGCCTCTTGTATGAAATCACTGTGCGTAGCTTTCTTAGAACAACCAAAAGAAAATACTCTCATTTATTTGCACCTTATCATTTCCTTGTCTGCAGTATTTCTGAGTTAAAATTATATAATTTACACACAAGCATGGTTGATAAATGATCCGAGGTACAAAACTAGGAAGTGACATCCCAGTAAGGCTAGGGGGCACTGCCTTGTGTTGCCACTACACCTGTTGTCAGTACAGCTCCTGAGCAGCTCTCCTGGGAAGGACCGGAGACGAGGTGACCAGAGGGACCAGACTAAGAAAGCGCTTCTCTCCTCAGCCACACTCGTGCTCCTCTTGGGAGTTCGCAGAGTTTATTCCAGGACATCTTATTAGGAATGCATTTCCCCTTGATTCTAACAAATCAATTTTCCTATCTTATACATCTTCATTTGAGGAGGTTCTAACTCCTCTTTCAGTGCTCTCAGTTTTCCTGAATATATATTTCAGGAACCAGGTGGAATGGTACATGCTTGCCATCCCAGAACTTGGGAGGCTGAGACAGGAGGATTGTAGGTTTGAGGCCAGCCTCAGCAACTTAGTAAAACCTGATTTAAAAAAATAAAATAGGGCCGGGTGTGGTGGCGCACGCTTGTAATCCCAGCATTTGGGAGGCTGAGACCAGAGGATCCGGGTTCGCGGCCAGCCTCAGCTACCTAGTGAGGCACTCTGCAACTTAGTGAGACTCGATTTCAAAATAAAGAATACAAAATAGGACTGGGGGTATAGCTCGGAGGTAGAATGCCCCTGAGTTCAATCCCCAGTACCGCAAAAAAATAAATAAATAAATAAATAAATAAATAAATAAATAAATAAATAAATAAAATAAAATAAAATAGGGCTGGAGGTGTGGCTTGGAGGTAGATTGCCTCTGGGTTTAACCTCCAGTACCAAAAAAGGTTTCAGGACAGTCAACTTAAAGTATTACCTGCAAGACTATTGTAGAGGGAAGAAAAAGAAGAGAAAAGAGGGGCTTTTGCAGGGAATTTCAAATGATGGAATGAACTTTTCTGTGCAGATGGGATCCTAAGCACACATAAATCCCTTCTGAAAACACACTTATCATAACCATCTCTAAGCACCAGCTTCATCACCCGCACCTGCTGGATTCATAAAGGGCCTTCACTGCGTGGTGCCGTGTGCCATTGTAAAAAAATGTTTCACGTCATGTGTTAGAGAAGTGGGTGAACAAAATTCTAAAGGGGTGTCTAAGGACAACTGGTGTCCAAATGTTACCTATCAGGTCAGTGGGGGTTCAAGGACCAAGCCAGGGCCTGCTTGAGCTGAGAGGATCCTCATCCCTTTCCTCTCTGCACCCCCCCACGCACCCCTTGACCTACACTTAAAAAAAGAAATTGCTCTGAAGCTCTCTATTCGAGTCATCGTGTCTCCTTTGTAACGTAGTGGAACCAATCAGCCATCCTAAGCCAGCTGCTTAGATATATGCCGGCACGGCTCATTAGCGTGTAGTCATAAACCCATTCACAGAAATATTCCCAAGGATGTTTTTGTGGGTTTTGCATGAATAAATCTCTTTGCACACAGAGAAGACTGCTTGAACGAGATGACGAGCTGCTGGTTCTATTTCTTGTTTGCTCGGTGAGCGGGCACATTATAGTCATCTTCCCTTACTCCTTGCATAAACAATATGTTTATGACCATGAGCATCTTTTATTCTACACCTTTGACTTCTTTTTATACTAGGGATTGAACCTAGGGGCATTCTACCTCTGAGCTACACCTCCAACATTTATTTATCCATTCATTCATTCATTTGTTTATTTTGAAACAGGGTCTTGCTAGGTTGCTGAGAGTCTCACTAAGTTGCTGAGGCTGGTCTGGAATCTGTGATCCTCTTGTCTCAGGCTCCCAGTGACTGAGATTACAGGTGGGTGCCATGACCACACCTGGAGCTACCTTTGTCTTTCTTAATGCCTTTGTGTAGAGCGTGCATTATAAATAAATGCACTGATAAGGGTGGAGGGTGGCTTACACATCAGGAATTATGGCCTCAGACAAATGACAGGTTGAGTTTTTAATTGCCTTCTGAAGCCACTTTTCCCATACATGCCCTCCATTTTGTTTTTCAGAGAAAAAGGTAAAACTTCCAAAGTCAAAGAGTAAAATTCATTCCATGAACAACTCCATGGTTGTGGGAACCCAGAAAGAAACAGACTGATGGTCAAAACAATAGCTCCCATCTATGCCTGCCCAGGGACTGGCCTCAGTGCTTGTTTTGTTGTTTTTAAAAGCTGCTTTTGTAGCAGGGACTTTTATTTGGAGTTTCAGGCAGGCTGGAGATGCTTAACAGTGGTGGTGGAGGCAGGCTTTTCTGTTCTGTACATGCAGCAATTATCTTCATTGCAAGAGAAGCCAGGCCTTGGAGCCCCACCAGGCAGCTCCGGCATCCCGGAACAAAGCACGCCTGCACTCAGGCACACAGAAACGTGAGAGACACTATCAAATAGACAGCGCACAGAGGTCTGGCCCAGCGGCCCACCAGCAGTTCACGGCAGTCCCAGGAGGATGCAGCCTGGCTTTCTCAGACTCCAAGCTGATTAAAGCCAGGGGTGATGGGAAGGCCATGTTGAGTCTCTAGTTTGGGGAGGGGTAGAAGGAAGGGGCTGACAGCTGCTGCACAACTGGTAGAAAACATGAGTGGAGATAGCAGCCTCCTGTTGCAGGGAAAATACCCGCACAGAGATATGCTATAGACTATTTGCAGTAGATGGGGCTTTCTCAATAGGCCCTTTATTGGCCAGGTCTCGAATCTTTAAATCATTGCCCTAAAGATGATATATATGTCATCATTTATCACAAGTCTTCCCGTTGAGAGATCTGAAAAACGAGAATGAACGGTTTATTTGGTCCTCTGCCTCAGCACACTGACCTACTGACTCATTCCCTTCACAAATGCGGAAGAGAATCCATGTTTTAAACAACCTACTCAATAAGCATACTGGGCGGATGGGATTTTTCCTGTTTATTCCGCACGCCTGGGCAGAGCCTGTGCAGGCGATTATTAAGATCTGGAAAGTCCCCCTCGGCAGCTGGAATCAGTTCCTGTGGCATTTCTGAAGATGGAAGTGGTGCTCTGAGCTACATGCCTGATAGGATGGTGCACATTTTAAAGCAAAAGAGGGTGAACTGAGCTGCAGAAAGAGACAACGAAGTTCTTTTCCACTAACGAGGGAGCAGCAGGTGTTGGTGCAGAACACCCTCTTCCTAAACCCATTTCAGACGCTTTTCTGGTTTCTCTTCATTACGCTGTGACGGTGTCGCACAGCCAGCTATGACTCGCGTGCAGAGAACCCAAAGCCCTCACGCAGCATTTTATTGTTAATCCTCATGATATCCTTTGGCAGAGAAGCTAGAGACCAAGTTATATAAATGCACATTTTTTGTGACAACATATTTTGCAATTATTTTTAGTTTTTAAGCTGCCTGCTCATTTAAACACACAAGAAATCCTTTCCAATATGGATTAGATTAACTGTAATTAAATTTCAGTATGACTTTTGGATTTCAAATGAATGATGAGTTTTAAAATACAAAAACGGTCAGGCATGATGTCACATGCCTATAACCCCAGTACTTGGGAGGCTGAGACAGGAGGATCGCAGGTTCAAAGTCAGCCACAGCAACTTAGGGAGACATGTCTCCAAATAAAAAATAAAATATGGTTGGTGTGTAGCTTGGAGGTAGAATGTCTCTGGGTTCAATCCTCAGCACCACAAGATAAATTAATTAATTTAATTAAATACAAAACTAAAATCCAAATATAGTAGTTCAAGAAGGCAAACCAAGTCTACATACCAAACTCCCCTCTTTACCTCCCTTTAAAATAAAGGGAATGAGCCAGGCGTGGTGGCGCACGCTTGTAATCCCAGCATTCGGGAGGCTGAGACCGGAGGATCCGAGTTCCCGGCCAGCCTCAGCTACCTAGTGAGGCACTCTGCAACTTAGTGAGACTCGGTTTCAAAATAAAGAATAAAAAAATAGGGCTGGGGATATAGCTTGTAGGTAGAATGCCCCTGAGTTCAATCCCCAGTACCGCAATAAATAAATAAATAAATAAATAAATAAATAAATAAATAAATAAAATAAAGGGAATGCATTATATATACGTATATAATGTATACATTGGGAAATGAGAGTGGGTATCACTAGCAGATCTGAAATTTTGAGAATTTTCTAAAGACATTATTAGAACAGGTGAGAAATTATAGAGGAAACTATTGCCCAAGACACCAGGAGCAAGTGGGTACTTTTTCAAGCCCCTCAGCCATACTCAAACTTCAGGTCAATTCCAAAAATAGGAGTGACCTTGGGACAAAAATGTATTAAAGAATTGAATTCAAATGAGTAGAAGTTGTTGGTATGCTTCCCTCCTCTTCTGTAAATAATTCTCTCTCTCTATCTCTCTCTCTCTCTCTCTCTCTCTCTCTCTCTCTCTCTCTCTGTCCTGGTGATATTGCCAAAATGTGCTATGCATAGCATAGCTTAATTATTATGGTTTATCCCTTATCTATACAGATTAATAAAATACTTTCTAAATGTTTAAATGATGTTTTAAAAATAGATTACCAATAAAAAAAAAATGATTCAGAATGTCCTCCAACTTCTCACCAGCAACACTAGTTGATAGAAAACAAAGAACTACTGTCCTCAATCATTGAGAGGAAATTACACTGAGCCTAGAATTCTATACCCAGCCAAACTATCATTTATTCATTCTACAATTATTTTGAGCTCCTACTATGTGCTAGGCATTCTATGATTCAGAGGAGATACAGTAGTGAGCAAAACCAGAGTTCTTGCCCTCTTGGAGCTAATAATGTGCTTGGAGAGGTAGACAGAAAAAAAATCACTGAAATGGAAGATCACCAGCAGGGATAAATTCTATCACCCAGAACTACTGACTCTGACTTGGAGATAAAATATTATTTTGTTAAAAACTATGAAATCCCATAGTAAAAAAAGAAGAAGAAGAAGAAGAAGAAGAAGAAGAAGAAGAAGAAGAAGCAGCCTAGATAACTGTGTTTAGCCTAATGTTTACTTAAATTATTTAAATGTGGAATTACATCTCCTCGTCTTCTCCTCTTGCCCCTCCCCTTCCTCTTTTTCCCATTCTTACATTAATATTTTGGAATTTTTATTCCCTATAGTCTACTATAGCCTACTCTGCGAAGTGCTGGCTTTCAAAGGAAAAAGCCACCCTCCCTGGCATGGCCTACAAAGCTTTTCACAGTCTGACCCCAGCTTAATTTTCCCATTTTCTCTCCCCTTAAAACTTTGCCCTTAGCTGTTCCTTATTGCTTGCCAGGCCTTGAACGTCCCAACCATCCTGGCCACTGCTTGTCCTGCTCCGTGCTACCTCATCTCCCCAAATGCTTTTCAACGCTCATTCACTGCACACCTGTTGGGCTTTGCTCCCAGGTGTGGGGAAAGGGAGGACAGATGAAAGTGTGACCTTTATGTCAAGGGTCCTACTATGTCCTACTTCTGGCAATTTGCTTCCTGGCCTTCAACCCTAGATTGGGTGTTACCTCCTCAGTAAAGACATCTTTCATTGCTTCCTTCCTCCTTACCCCCACTCCTATTTGCCCTTCCTCAGATTCGGCCTACTGTGCTCCCAAAGCACTAATTATATCATAACTATGACTTATGGATATCACTCTTGCCAGATTCTCAATTTTCTTATATTTGTGTAATGAGTGAGGATATAGATTTTCCCATCAACATTCTCTCCTTCTTTCCCTGCTTGGCCTCCCCACCTTCTGACTTCTGTGGATCCCAGTCTCCAGGACAACACATCAAGAGGGAAACTGCCTCCCCCTTTTCCGCACAAAAGCAAAGTATTTTCAACACATCATCTATTTTCTCTGAGCCATTTGCATGTCTACTGGCATAAATTACTTGCTGGGTTTAGAAACTGAACTTCCTAAATAAAACTGCCTGTCTTAATGAAGCAGAGTCACAACATTCAGGGAAGTGCCAGTATTTTCTGAATTTCATTTTTCTCTTAAGGAAAAAAACAGTTGTTTTTCAGGTTTGTTCTGGATTTCCAGCAACTTTCACTTGCCTGTGCAGAAGGAGGCCTTCCTTTGTACTTGCAAAAAGTTTGAAATCCAATACATTATTTTTTTAAGGGGAAGATAACACGGGTTTACCCTGAGAGCTGCAGAAAATTATAAACGTTATAAATGACAACTGCTTTTCCTGTAACAATAGGCAAACACCCAGCTGTGAAGGAAACTGACTCGCTGTACTCGGGCAGAAACATCATGTAACAGGGAAACACGGTTCTTTGTTTGGGTCTGTTTCCTATGAGTGCGTTTCATATTAGGTCTGTGCATGCCAGCCCCTGGGGACAAGGTGGCTGTCCTCAAATGAATAACAGGGAATTGTGCTGCTCTTCCAGCTGCCTAGACCTGAGCATCCAGAGAATTTTGTAAAAAGAAAAATAAATAAATAAATCATTACAAGAAGAAACAAAAGAGATCAAGTAGAAGAAAGCCAGGCCATTCCTTTGATCCTCCAGTGGGTTTAAGTGTACCTTGTTGCTCAGAGTCAGCCACCAACCTTGAGTTTAAAAGGAGAGAGAGAGAGAGAGAGAGAGAGAGAGAGAGAGAGAGAGAGAGAGAGAGAGAGAGAAAGAGAGGGAACACGCATGCGCTTTGGATAAGATATGATAAGATATTCAAGGGACCTGGGCTTTTAGGAGGCAGAGACCTGGAGTACCTAGAAAGCACTAATGGTAGATGACCTCACCAGGTGGCGCGGTATTTTAAGCTGTTTCCAGGACTTGCAAAGACGATGCGGGTTAAGTTCGCTCTCGCGGTCCCTGGCAGGAAATGGCGGTGGTTAAACTTGGCCAGCTCAAACCTGTGCAGTGCGAGGTTGTTGATTTTTGCTCTCCACAGTAAGTCTTTAGGGGCCAAACCATAAAGCTGGCTTGTCATCTCTCTCTGGAAGGTTTGATTTAAGCCCTTACCTGCAGATGATGGTCTCTGCTCCACTTCCCGGTTTGCCCACCACACAGATGACCATGAACGTCCCCTGCCAGGTGAGAGGGCTCCTCGCTGGGCACCTTGGCTCTGTTTCTCCTAAGAAGGATACTGAAGGAGCAAGAGGAGCAAGGAGGCCTTTAGTTTATGAGTTGGCCATTGTCTGCCCATGGTGCGTAACTATCAGGTTTACTATCGAGTACTTACTAGTTGCTGGGGAGGAAGATATGTGTGAAGATATTACATGTCAGTAGAGTTGAAAGTCTGAAATTTCTCCCAGTACTAAAATCTACCATTTACAGTGTCAGTAGAATGGATATTTTATTATCTGGAGGAATGTTTTCCCCTTTTTGTGCAGGGGCTAAAGGATTAAGGCAAGGTATGACCCTAAGTCTCTAAAATGCCGTTTTTATTATTGTCAGTTGAAGCCATCAGATACTGACAGCCTGCTTCCAAATGGCGACCTTATTTCTTTCTCCATATACTTCTAGTATTTGTCTTTCTTCTAGGAATTCAATGTTTCCAATCTTCTTGATGGATGGATGGATGAACGGATGGCTGGATAGACAGATTGATTCTAATCTCTGTTTATGTATGAGTTGGTATCTTCATTTATTCTGTCTCTCATTTGTTCATAACAAACATGGTCTTCTACAACTTGGCTTAGATTCTTGTGTGTGCTTCAGATCTACTGCTATTTTACTGAATGAGGGTTTGGTAATTACTGGTCCTTCCCAATACAGGCTTCTGGGAAGAACAGGAGAGTGTTTATAGAGCCGTCATCATCGTCGTCGTCTCCTCCTCCTCCTCCTCCTCCTCCTCCTCCTCCTCCTCCTCCTCCTCCTCCTTCTCTTCTTCTTCTTCTTCTTCTTCTTCTTCTTCTTCTTCTTCTTCTTCTTCTTCTTCTTCTTCCTCCCCTTCTTCTTCTTCTTCTTCTTCTTCTTCTTCTTCTTCTTCTTCTTCTTCTTCTTCTCTTTCTCCTTCTCCTTCTCCTTCTCCTTCTCTTTCTCCTCCTCCTTCTCCTCTTCTTTCTTCTTCTTCTTGTACTCCAAGCCCTTTTTATTTTATTTTGAACAGGGTCTCATTAAGTTGCTGGGCTGGCCTCAAACCTGTGATTGTCCTGTCTCAGCCTCCCAACTGCTGGGATTGTAGGGGTGGACCACCTCCCATGTCAAAAAGAAAAATTACCTGGAAAGCAATTATACAGATTCCTGCCCCTCCCAACAGAACCCGACTTGTGGATCTGGAGTGAGGCTCATGCATATGCATGTCTAACAACTTCTCAGTGACACTGCTGTTGCTGCTGGTGGTAGTTCTAAGACCGAGGACCCTGATCAAGAGATGGACCACAGGGACCAGGAATATAGCTCAGGAGCACAGCACTTGCCTAGCATGCTCAAGGCCCTGGATTCTATCTCTAGTACCAAATTTTAAAAAGCAAAAACAAAGTTGTGCCACCCTAGAAACCCATGACTCAGGACTTTTCTCCTTTCTACTTACTTACCTCTTAATACCTTTCCTTCCGAGAACAACCAACTTAGTCATGAAAAACAAACTTAACCTAGAGGTAGCCTTCACGTTCTTGTCTCCACCTATGTACCAAATCAAAGAATGCTGAGCTAACTCAGCCCTCTAAGGGAAAACTTGATATTTCAGATCACAGGTCTTTTCCAGTATCAATTCCTTGTAGGACGTTTAATACAGCATTTGTGTAAGGAGAGATAAGAATACTGCCTGTCCGTTTACCTTTGCCTCCTTTCTTTCTCCCTGCTTTCCTGCCTTTCTTCCCTTCTCCATGAGTGAGGGTTTAAGTAAAGTGAATTTTCCTCCTTGGCTCCTCTGACTCCTCACACGCTCCCGTTTTTCCATCTCAATCCCCATGTGCCTAGAGGAAGGGTAGCAATGGGATTGGAAGACCGGATGTGGATGTCTTTCACATTTTCTCCAGTGTGATGATAACTGGTGACTTTCCTGAGATTTGCCATGGAGGGCTGTTTCAGCACGCAGTTTATCTTTATATTCCGAAGATTCGTCAAGGGTCGTGAGAGACTAGGAGCAGAACTAGAGGCAGCCTGCGTTCCTGCATTTTCATACAAAATGGGCAAATCTTGCAGTTGGGGAAAGGGAGTTTAATACTATGATGAAGCACAAATGGAGGAAAAGAGAACTTTAGGGATAGAGTGTGTTCTCCTTGAAGTCATAGAAACGTACCGAGGAGGGGTGTCCTGCAAGGAAGGCAGACGTGGCTAAGTATTGGGTCACAGAATCCTCTGGTCCCTGGCTCTTATATATTACCCAGTTCTTTCTGGCTGTCATAATTCAAAGCCACAGGGACAATGTGGTATCTGTGAGCCAAACGGTAATCATGCTTTTCCCCCAAAGACCAAGAACAAGACAAAAGCTGAGAGCACACTGGGGAGAGATCAGGAGGTTATCTCGTTTTCCCATGGAAGCTACACACAGTACCCAGCTTGACCTCTGCTGCTGGATAATGAATTTCAGTGAAGGACAATGGGGGAGGGGAAGGGAAGGATGCTGGAGAGGGAGGAAGAAAGGGCCATCTCCTAGACCCGCACCTCCTAGACCGTCTGCAGCCTGCCTACAAGGGCCGGGCAGATTTGAATTAAACCTGATTGGAAAACTCTGCTTAATACATTAAAGAAACAAGTTGCAGGAACATCCACCTCCCTTCCTTCCTCCCCCAAACAGTAATGACTCCAAATTGCTAATAAAACATAAAAATTCAAAGATGTTGTGCATGGGCCATTTTTCTGAGCTTTTTTTTTTTTTTTTTTTTTTTTTTAATGTCAGATTTCCCACAGCTGTGAGCATGCTGTAACTATCAACTTACCAAATACCCCAGCTTAAATGAAACTTAAAAGAATGCATTTAAGAACTTTATAAAGAAGGTAGGGGAGAAAAACAGACAAGCATGGTCAATCTTTTTTTTTTAATTATTTTTTCAGTAAGAAAGAGGAATTTGGGAAGGATTGGGGGTGAGGGGACTTGAACCAAAAAGTTTCAGCAAAGAGTGGTTGAAAGAATAGATAGATTTACTCATCTTCTTGCAAAGCTATTATTCAGAGATCACATTCAGTGGTGGTATTGACTGGAAAGCCTGGCACAGCTCTATAGCCAAGATCAAACTTTTGAGATTAAGAGGCAAATATAAGCTGGGCCTGATGGCACACTCTTGTAATCCCAGTATTTGGAAGCTGAGACAGCGGGATTGCAGGTTTGAGATCAGCCTCAGCAACTTAGTGAGACTCTCAGCAACCTAGTGAGACCCTATTTCAAAAAAAAAAAAAAAAAAAAAAAAAAAAAAAAAAAAAAAAAAAAAAAAAAAAAAAAAAAAAAAAAAAAAGGTTAGGAGTATAGCTCACATGCAGACTGCTTCTGAGTTCAATCTCTAGTAACACACATGTACACATGCATGCATGCACACACACAAGGCAAGTATAAGGCTCAAGGAAGGACAAAACGTGTTTCTTACACTCTAAGCAAGCACCAATCCCATAGAAATGATGGATCAAATCTTCCAAACTTGCTGAGGGAGACCAGTAAAAGAATCAACATTTTGCTGTATTCTTTTTCTAATTGTTTAGTAAACATTCTTATTTGGAAATTTGTGAATGTCGAGTTCCAAGGAATGCTTACCGAAAGTTTGGATAATAAACAAGAAACAAATGTCGAGGAGCTGAAACTTGAACGTTATACCCAGAATCAGAAACGGAGCCCCTCATTCCACGGTTCCAAGCTACAAAACGCCTTTGGGATATCTCATGTTCTGAGTCCATCCCCTTATAAATGTATTTGACTCAAGATCTCCAGTGAGTAATCTGGCCAGCGGCCCCTCCACCTTGGGCTGAACGCTCATCAACCGCCTGGGCTTGGGCTAGGTCTCTGTTCTTATGGGAGACCTCCAACAAAACCCTGGCCGAGTTAGCAATGATTCACTGGGTAGTTCCCTACGCTGACTCAGCCCAAAGTATTTTACTTTCCTAGTGTTAATGGGTCCTATATATGCACAGGTGAAGTTTTTTGAGAATCAGTCCAAAGCCTGTTCACTTAAAGAATTTTTTTTTTTTTTCGGTACTGGGGATTGAACTCAGGAACTTGGGGGCATTCTACTTCTGAGCTATACCCCCAGCCCTATTTTTGATTCTTTATTTTGAATCAGGGTCTCACTAAGTTGCAGAGTGCCTCACTAGGTAGCTGAGGCTAGCCGAGAACCCAGGTCCTCTGGTCTCAGCCTCCCAAATGCTGGGATTACAAGTGTGTGCCACCACGCCCGGCTTGAAAAAAAAAATTAATGTAAAATAAAAGTCAGAGTGAGGTAGCCCAAGTAAAGGAAAGAGGAGAGGAGAGGGAGCTATAGAGACAGAAGCGTAAGCCATGACATTCAGCAAATGGAAAAAGCGATTCCCTTAATTATTATACTGGTGCTTGCTCATTGTAAATTTGACTTGAATAAAGTAAGCTGTTGGCGACAAGATTTAGGACCTGCTCTTTTGTAGAGAGTGGATCCAGGACTGATGATCTTGGAATAGCAGAGAAAATTCTAAACAAATCTGGAAGCTGTGCCCTTGCAGAGAGGTCTCGGATGTCTGTGTCCCTGGGGGAGACCCTTCAATCCCCCTGGGAGGAGGGCATGCCAGTCAGTTACCAAGGACACTGTGTCCTGGAGTAAGGGCCTTCTGATGTGTTTGCTTGCTTGCTTTGTAGTACTGGGAATTGAACCAGGAGCGCTCTATCACTAAACTACGTCCCCGGCCTTTTTTATTTTGAGACAGGGTCTTGCTAAATCACTGAGGCTGGACTGTAACCTGGAATCCTCCTGCCACAGCCTCCTGAGTAACTGGGACGATAGCTGTTCCCCACAGTGTACTCTCGTAAGCACTTATCCTTCCTGTCCAGTTACTTGAAACTACCATCAAATTTGGTTGTTGACAATTTAAATGCTACTGTGATTTTTTTAGAAAGTTTTTGTTTGGGGAGGGTTTACATTCTTAAAGATAGTGAATGTTTTGAGGTTTTGGAATAAAAAGCACTTGTTAATATATAAGCGAATTTGTGGATATATCAATGAAATATACCTGGCCTGCTCATGCCCTGTTTTAAGGATATGAACAAACCTACCTGGATATTTTCTTTGGGATGGGATTCATTCTCTACATTTCTCCCATAGGATGGTGTTTTTAAAAAATGGAAGAAAGGAAAGAAAAAAAGATGAAATAATTAAGAAAAATACCTTATTAGCATAGGAGAAGGATCTGCTATGTTGAGTTATAAACTCAAAAGATATTTCTGCTTTTATAAATGTAATAAATATTTTTCCATACAAATGGCTTTGAAGTCATGAATAGCCTGTCTCCCTAAAACAGAAACGCCTAGGAAACAATAAATATTAGTTCAATGGACTTGAACTTAATCCACATCTACAATTTTATTTGAGAGCTGTTACAATTTTATTAATCCACATCTACAATTTTATTTTAGACTTTTTAAATTTTTCAAGTGGTAAATATTTGATTCTTAGTAATTTTTTAAAAATTTGCTTTGCCTTTAATAAGGCAATTAGTAACATGATATAAGATAATTAAAGGTATAAAAAGGGCATATCTCTCTGGTGTGGTGGCACACATCTGCAGTCCCAGCTACTGAGGAGGCCGAGGCAGGAGCGACAAAAGTTTGAGGCCAGCCTGAGCTACTTAGCAAGACCCTGTTTCAAATAAAAAGCAAAATGGCTGAAGATGGAGCTCAGTGTTAGAGTGTCCTCGGGTTCAATCCCCAGCAAACCCCCCCTCCAACTCACACACACACACACACACACACACACACACACACACACGTGTCTGTCCTTTAGTGACATTGCTACTCTTATATCTTCTTGCAAAATTCTCCTGCCTAATGCAATATCTCATTTTATTAAATTTCTTTGCTAACTCAAACTCAAAAGTATGTAAGAAAAAAAAAGATATCACATTTTTTTCAACTGAAAAGTAAAAAAATGAGCACTCTGCGTTCCAATACGAAGAGTCATCTATTGTTTTCTGTTGTCTGAGTTTCCTAAACATCTCTGGATATGCCATAGTTTATGTTTCAATTTTAGTATTGATTTTTATTATATGTGTGCAAGTATATAGAATTCTATCATCATTATGCAAATATGGGTGAGGATTACTAGTTACAAAAGAATTTCCATTGTAAATAATATGTTTTCCCCTGAAAGTTTATGCTATAAAAATTACTGACTGAATATTTAATCTAGTAAAGAAATGAGAAAAAGTTCAAAATCAGAAAAAAATCAATTTAAAAAGATTTTTCTATGAATAGAGTGTAGGTGTTTTACTCCACTTAAAGTAATGCAGTATTATAGATAGGATATTAACTGACTGGCTCTTTTTTTTTATATAGTGTGAGCATATATAATCTGAAAATCCAAAATGCTTAATAATTTTAAAAACTTTTTGAGTACTGATATGAAGCCACAAGTAAAATATTCCATGCCATAAAACTTTGTTTCACACGCAAAATTTTAGTAAAAATACTTTATAAAATTACTTTCATCCTATGTGTATAAGTGTTTATAAAAGATAAATGAGTTTTGTATTTAGATTTGGGTTCTATCTCGAAGATACTATTATGCAAAATTACTCCAAAATCTAAAAAAATCAAAAAGATCCAAAATCTGAAACATTTCTGATCTCAAGCATTTTGGATAAGAAATAGTCAGACCATATTGCCTTTATGCTAGAATGTCAGTGTATTATATAATTAGTTATATTGCTGTGGCTCAATCGTTCTATGGCACTGGATTTGAACAGTAGGTAGGAATGGGAAGATTCTTTTCAAATTCACTGGAATGCCAATATTCAGGAACATGTGCTTCCTTCCCCTTTCAGAGGCCAGGGCCTGGTGGCTGACACCCAGTCCCCAACTCTCGTACTTTTGCTTCATGCTGCTCTGATTTCCCATGAGGTTGTATCCTTCCTTGCATGTAACAGAAAAAAAAAAAAATGCACCGACATTGCACACCGGAGATTCTTTAGCATAAAAGAATACAGCCATCTTGAGGGACCAAGAATGCTTTCTTGAAGTAGAAGCATCCAGTATGAACTGTAAAGAAAGGCTAGAACTGTGAACCCTGGAAGATGTTTCACATAGAGGGACGACCATGAGCTAAGTGTGGATGTGGGAAAGACCAGGATGTAATGGGAGAAATCAAACATGCCCAGTTGGGCTCCAGCCCAACGACACAGGGTACGTGGTGAATAGTGAGAAATGATTCTAAGAAGGCAGGATGGGACCGAGTAGCTAAACAGCATTCACTTTGGTGAACGCTTGGGAACTTGCTTTTGAGCAAAGTAATAAAACGACTAAAACCCCATTCTGTTTGTGTCTTAGATTAGTTCCTGGACAAGCAAAGACATTAATGAAAAAAAAAAAGTGAAATCAAATAAAGTCTATAGTCCAGTTAATAGTTTTATACTAAGCCTCCTTGTTAATTTCTTAGCTTTGGGAAATGTACCAGAGTTTAGTAAGATGTTGATGTTGAGGATGCAGACAGGAGGTCTTCAGGAACACTCTGTACTATCTTTGCGACTTCTGAAAATTGAAAATGATGTCAAAATGAAAAGAAAGAAACATACGCTGCTATGGGACTCCATCTCCAACACAGGACCGTCACGTCAGGGACATCAGGGGCCACTCTGGCTGGGGTTTTTACAATTGCAGAAGCAAGCCAAGCTCAGAGAAGTAAAGCATTTGCTGTTTTATGGTGCACTCTGGAAGCCTGTTTCCGGTGTCTGGAGCACACCTGCTCCTGGGGGCTCCTTCCTCCTGTGCCCTCCAGGAGGATGCGATGCCCAGCTCAAAGCCAAAGGCGCTCTGGGCGCAGAGGCACGAGGTACGGCGGGGGACCTGGCCACCGTGGTCTACTTTCCTATGTTTTGCACAGCCTTCCTCTCGTGGTCCTCCCCTCTGACAGTATTCTGAATCTTCTCGGCCGCATAGCACACACTCTGAAAAGTGCTTATTTGAGCTCACTGACCTTCAGTAGGTGAAGTCAAGCGTCTTTCTTCATGAAGAACATTTGCCTGAATTCAGGCAGCTGTGTTTCTGTCATTAGAAATATTTTCTATAGTCCTTACTGCAGGATAAAAGAAGCTGAAAGTTTACAAAAAAATGACACAAACACAGTTCATACGTGAATACTTGTACCCAAAGAGTAGGGCATGCGGAAATAGGTGGCCTCTATCAGATAGTTGTCCAAAGCTTGCTTTATTTATTTGTTTGTTTGTTTGTTTATTTATTTATTTGGTACTGGTGGTTGAACCCAGAGGCATTCTACCTTTGAGCTACACCCCCAACCCCTATTTTCTTTTTTTAATTTTTGAAACAGGATCTCACTAAGTTGTTGAGGGACCTCATTAAGTTGTTGAATCTGGCCTTGAACCTGGGATCCTCCTGTCTCAGCCTCCCAAATATGTAATTTCAATTATTTTCCACGGGCCATCAAAGAAGCCTAGGATTGCAAATCAATACAAGTCAGGGCAGCAAAAGTTCACCAATATAAAAATATGCACGTGTGTGCTTCTTTATACGGTGGGTGTATTTTACCAGTCTATGCAGACTTCTTTGTAAATGAAGTTACATTTTCTACAACAACCAAAGAGTGTGCAAGACGGGCTGTGTCATCCTGCGGCATTTATTGTGAAATGAATTAAAATACTTCCCATTTAGATGTATGTTTCCTGTTTTCCATGAGCTCTTCTCAGAAATCTGGTTCTCTTATGATTTGCTTTTGCATAAGTATAGTTTTGTGGACCTTAGGCCAGTTTTAGACATTGCCAGTTTCAACTAGAAAAGAAAGATTCTAATTTCTCAAACTGTCTGGGGAAAAGTAATTGACTTTTGACCTTTTGCCCCCTCTCATCTGCCTCTTCTACAGTTCTGATGAGCCTTGGGTTGCTTAGTCCTCCATCTGCATGTGCAGGTTAAAATCAGACAGAGAAAAAAGAAAAGAAAAAAAAATTAAAAATATATAAAAGAACTATAAAACTTTACAGAGAAATCAAGAAAGAAGAATCAAGCCTTTCAGTTTTTTTTTTTTTTTACTTATTTACATAGTGACTTCAAGGAAAAGCAAGAAGATGTGGTGGATTAGCGTGTGAACACATCAATCAAATGCCTGAGTTTGTGACTTGACTGTGGCATATTCTAGCTGTGTGACCTTGGGCAAGCTGCTTAGCCTCTCTGAACTTTTCTTTCTTCATTTGTATAAGAAGGATAAGAATGGCAGCCTGACAGATATTTAGAATTTAGTGGCTGTTGCACATCAGCTCTTAGCATACGGCTTAACATTTAGTAAAGATTTACTAATTAACTTTTGTTTTTATTATAATTATTATTGTGCTGTTTTAATCTTTTCTACTTTTAATGTCCCTGAACTATGCGCTTAAAAAGGTTGAAACATTAAATAGTGTGTTATGTATATTTTAGCAGGGGCTGGTGGTAGAGCTTAGCAGTAGAACCCTTCTCTACATGTGCTAGACTTTGGGTTCGATTTCCAGCATAACACACACACACACACACACACACACACACACACACACACACACCATGTGCACACACCCACAAAAGTATTTGCATAATCTGCCATAATTTTGCCATAATGAATGAAAAAAAAAAGTTCCAATTGCCCCAACCAAGCAAATACAAAAATCACTTCCCAAAACAAAGCAGAGAGAGCAATTGTATTATGGAAAAAACACTCGACTCGATGTCAAAAGATTTGGGATCTAGTCAATAACTCTGTTCTTGCCCAAGTCAGCCCACCTTGCTGACCTCAGCTTTCACCGAGACCAGGTTGAGCAGCGGTAAAAGAGGTTCCAACTTGGTTTGCAATACATAGAAAATGGTCTTATTGGTGTCAGAGTTCTGACCACTTTTTGTTGTTGTTGCGGTACTAGAGATTGAACTCAGGGACATTCTACCTGGAGCTATACTCTCAGCCCTTTTTAATTCTTATTTGGAGACAGGGTCTCTCTAAGTTCCTGAGGCTGGCCTCAAACCTGTGATCCTCCTGTCTCAGCCTCCCAAGTGCCGGGGGTATAGGCATGCACCATCATGCCTGGTTTCCTTGCCCACACTTAGAAAGCAGCTCTTAGACCCTGCTAGGCAGCCCACATTCCCCAAACCACCTGGGACCATCTTAAAAGGAGAAATGTCACAGAAGTACTAAAATCACGCACATTCATAAAGCTTCTTGTCTTAGAACATGTCGCACAATTTTCCTCTTAATCCTGCCCCCTGACCATAGAAACCGAAGAAGGTCTCTATCTAATGCCCATGGGTAATTTTAATTTTATCATTCTGCCAGGCCTCGAGGTGGTAAAGAATAAAGCAGAGCCCTGTTGACACGAAGTGTATCTCTTGCTAATAAAAACTACATATCTTTATTGAGGTGTCAGAGTAGGATTTTAACTGCCCCAGAATATTAATTACAAATGAGAAATGAGCCCAGGCAGTAGAGGATCTAAAAGCTTTTGACTCTGGGTAGAATTTTTTTTTTTTTTTTAAAGCTCCTTATCTTTTGGTGCAGACAAATAAGATCTTCCAATTCTCTGCACTAGAAGAGTTTCTTTCTTGTTGCTTTCGGCCATGGGAAGAGGGTGCAGCAGCTGGTGGATGCTGAGCTTGCACGGTCATCCCCTTTTTGTTTTTTTCCCCCCAAGATGGACCCCAGCCACATGAGCCCAGATCCTCGTTTTTCTAACACATTTGTACTTCTGGTCACCTGAAGGGCCTGTGATGCCCGCACTGGTCCCAGGACTCTCTCCTGGCCCCACCTCCCCGGCCAACTCTCTTGTGCCCACCTCTTCCTGGAAAAGCATCCTGTGTGACTCAGAATTCAGAGACTCGCCCAGTTGATGGCGTTCGAGACAGTCCATCAGAACTGATTCCCGATGGATGTCTTCAGCCCCGGCCGACCGCCGTGCTGAGCTCAGACGTTCCTACCCATCTGCCTTCCTGATTTCTCCCTCTGCATGTCTAATAGGCATCTCTAATTTAATATGCCCACAGCAGAACTCAGGACCCTCCCAAATCATCAGGAATGCCGGTCGTCTTCATCATCATAAGTATTAGCAAGAGGGTTTGCGCACTCGGTGAGGTCAAAGCACAGCCGTCCTGGATCCCTCCTCTACTCCTCCCTTTGCAGCACAGCGTAGCTGTCTTCACTGTCACAGTGGAGCCTGGCTCAGTCCTCACCCGTCTTTTCTGCCACTGGCCTCGTGCAAGCCTCCAACACTTCTATTATGCTCTTCCACACTCCTGCACAATCTCTGACCTGGTCACCAAACTGAAACTCTTTCTCTGTGACAACCCAGTCTCTGCCCAGCAATTAGTACAGATTCCTTAAAATAAAAATCAGTTCATGCCAGTCCCTTCTTCAGACAATTTAGCTCTGCAAGAACCTTTCTGGCTCTCCTACGTTCCTTTTCTCTTCCTTCCCTCCACAGCTTGCTTTCTTTCTTTCTTTTTTTTTTTTTTTTTTTTTTTTTTTTTTGGCGGTACTGGGGATGGAACTCAGGGGCATTCTACCTCCAAGCTACATCCCCAGCCCTATTTTTTATTCTTTATTTTGAAACAGGGTCTCACTAAGTTGCAGAGGTCCTCATTAGGTAGCGGAGGCTGGCCTCGAACCTGGATCCTCTGGTCTCAGCCTCCCAAATGCTTGGATTACAAGCGTGCACCACCATACCCGGCTCGCTTTCTTTCTTTTTCATACATGTAACACACTAAAAACCTTCCTGCCCATTTATCCAGGTTGCTCTCTTTGCCTACCTCTTTCCCCAAGTCTACACTGGGTCCTTCTAACTATGGGATTCTTAAATAACTGGTATCTTGTTGGAGACGTCCCTGAATTCCTTATCTAAAATATTTCACCACAGCAGGGCATTGTGGTACAGTACTTGGGAGGCTGAGTCAGGAGGATCAAAGGTTCGAGGCTAGCCTCAGCAACTTAGTGAGAGCCTATTTCAAAAGAAAAAATAAAATAGAGTTGAGGGTACAACTCTGAGGTCCAGTGCCCCTGGATTCAACATACACACACACAAATAAAAAATTAAAAAATTAAATTTCATCACTCCAAATACTTCATCTCATCATCTGGTTTTATATTATTTGTAGCAATTGTCACTAAAAATATTTTTGCTTATTTACTTGTTAGTTTTGTCTTCTCTTCCATTAGATGTCTCATACTTTGTTTTGTTTTCTGCTGTGTCTCTGAAACGCAGAACCAAGAACTCAGCAGCGGCCGTGTACCAAATACTCCCTGCCCTTGTCTAGCCCGGGTCCTCACACTCAAGCGTGGACCCCAGGACCCGGGGCTTCCTTGAGTTCTCAGTGTGTGTAATAGAGCCAACTCTTCTGTGAAATGACCTGAGGCCAGTTAAGAACAAAAAGATGTCAGGAAATATAGAATGAGGTAGTTAGGGAGAAGAGAGAGAAAAACCAAAGGATCTCCATTTTGCCAAGGTTGGGCCAGCCTGAAAGATATCCAGTAAGACCAAATGCCTTGGTTAAAAATACCAGAAACTTCTACAAATGAGAGGAAACATACGCCCCTTGACTTTCTGAGACTGACTGCTCTCACTCAGCCACTCAGCGTAACATTCTCTAGCTCCATCTACTTTCCTGCAAATGAAATAATTTTGATACTCTTTATGGCTGAGTAAAGTTCCATTGTGTGTATATACCACATTTTGCTTATCGAAGGGGACAGTTCAAATAATGCCACGTCCATACATGAAAGTGTCACTAGCAATCTCAGCAACCTGTATGGGGAGGGAGGAGGAGGGTGTGGAGCAGGATGCAGAGGGAAATAGAGCAAATGCTGTGTGTGTATGAATGTCTCACTTTGAATCTCACCATGATGTTTACTTACAGTGCACCAATAAGAGTTTACAAAAACACCAGAGACTTTGGTGAATTAAGATGGAGAAACCCCAGAGTGAGTTAAAGGGTCTTTTGGGCTCAAAGCCGCCTAATCTTGCAATAATGTCCTATCTTATGCAGCTAGGCATCGAGGATTCTATTTTGCTTTGGGGTAAGGTGCACACACATTCACACATTCGATGGCAACTCACATTTGAGACAGGAAACACTCTGGGTTTGCCATAAGAAGTCAACCCCAAGCACATTTCCCCATCAATTGGAAAATTGCTGGCGATTAGATATTTTTTTCTGAAGGTACCCAGGACTTTAAAAAGAATTGCCATCCAAAAACTGTTCCAGAGAGTTGTGTCATTAATAATGATCAATAGCCCGGGCATGGTGACACATTCCTGTAATCCCAGTACTTGGGAGGTTGAGACAGAAGGATTGCAGGTTCGAGGCCAGCCTCAGCAACTTAGCAAGACTCCCAGCAACCTAGCGAGATTCTGTTTAAAAATAGAAATTAAAAGGACTGGAGGTATAGCTCAGAGGTAGAATTCCCCTGGGTTCAATCCTCAGTACCACAAAATAATAATAATAATAATAAAATAATAATAATAATAATAGCAGCAACAACCAACATCTGTTCATTCTCAAGTCTTCAAAGAGGACCTCTTTTGTCAACACAAGGGGATGTCAAAATCTTCAACAAGTGTTACAGTGGCAAGGGGCTTGGTGGCCCTAAGATAGAACGGGTAGAAAGTAACCACAGAAAGGCTTATGAGATCTCTCTGTTTTTGGCCAAAACCATCACCTTCTTTCCTGTTCACTATCCTTTTGCTGCTTAGAACATTGATACCCAAAACTCTCTGCACAGTTCTTCCCCCAGGCCTGCACGTGGATTATTGTATCATTATCATCATCATCATCATCATCATCATCATCATCATCATCATCATCATCGTCGTCGTCATCATCATTTTCCCAGACATTCAGCACCTAGTGAGATTTGCCACTGTCTGTTCCCTGCACTTCGGTGTCTGGTGCCATTTCAATAGTTGTTCTTGTGGTTCTGTGTCACTGAGTTGGGCCAAACAGAACTCCTACAAGGAGGATCATTGTAATGCAGACACCACAGCCCTGATGACTCACAGGTGCAGCGCCTCCTTCCCCTTCACCCTCCTGGGTCACTCTCCTTTTTGGGTGTGGATAGTCTGACACTTTCTCCTCTCAAGTGCGATGGTGCTTGAGTAGGTTAATAATTAAAAACTTTAAAAAAAAAAATGTTTTTAACATCCTATGGGGGCGCTGATGGGTTAAGGGCCCAGGAGAAGGCAGCCCTGTGCAGGACCTTGTGGTATTCATTAGGACCAGAACCGAGACTACTATTGATGTTCACCTATTGAAGTTGGAGAAAATAACCAAACTATGCCAAAGGCATGTGGTTCAGCACCACAGCGGACTCTTCCTCAGTTACATTAATATTCCTCCCTCCCCCTGCCCGTGCCAACTTCCCTGTGATTGTCACGTTAGGAGACTTCGGAACGTTGCAAAATAAACATCTGGAAGCATTGATAGTAAACAGAAGAGAAACGCTTGCAAAAGTAGCCACAGGTCAGGAAACCCTAATCTTATCAGGGTCCTGGAGACCACGATCCCATAAACCGCACAGATGGGTGTTGGGTTACTGTGAACATGCATGTTTTCTTTCCATCCACCATGGACATCCTGTTTTGGAAAAGTCACCATAGCTCATTTTTAAAGCCTCATTCATTTTAGGACCGATCACTCTAGTGTATTTTTTTACCTTAAGCAATAGGAGGCAAGGGCAGTCGGAGCTCCTTTAAAGTCTGAACAGCAGGGAAAATACACATTTTTTTTTTTTTTTTTTGCCTTCTTTAACACATTCAATTAGATTTATTGATTTGTAAAATTTCCTTTCCTTTTTTCCCCCTCTGAAGCTCTGGGGATGGAACCGCAGGCTTCATGAATGTTTGACAAGTGCTATGTCGCTGAGCTACACCCCAGCCCCCACTTAAAAATTGCTATGGAGCGCTTTGCTTAAGAATAAAGCCTTTACTTCTACTATGATCTCTGAGAAAGTATCTGGAAATCTGCATTGTAACCTGTTTCCCAGAGATTCTCAGGCAAACTAAATCTGAGAGCCACTGAGCTAGATAAGGTCCTACAAGTAGCTGCCGCGCGGAGTGCCAGGCCAGGGTCACCCTGCAAGGCAGAGAGATTCGTTTCTACCTGCCTGCTCTTCTTTCCCTGTCAAAGAGTTTTGCTTGGAATTTGATACTCAAAAAGAAAAAGGAAGGGAATTAGGCATTGGGTTTGGCCCAGATGGTTTAAATCTCACTTTCCTTCCTATTTCTACTAATATCAGAGGAATTCTCCAGTTTGCAAAGAGCGAGAAACTTGGGCTTGTTTACTCTCAAGCCTAAAGAAACCCCTTGGACATCATACTATCCCTTTCCCCTCTCGTAGGCATGGAGAGGAAAAAACTAAATTATTTATAAACCAGTGTGACACTTCTAGAAAGTCAGAAACATACACCGATGCAGACCAAAGAGTCACTACGATTGTTTTCTCAAAGCTTAGAGAAGGATTTCAGTGTAAGGCAGGATTAACTGCACCTTTTGGGCCAGAATTCTGGTGTAAATACAGAAACCACAGTCATGTACAGACCTGAGAGGACAGTAGAATGTGGAAGTGGGTTTGGAAACCAAAATATTATGTCAGCAGTTTTCTCTTGCATTTATTCCCCCTTATCAAAACCAACTTTTTAACTCAGGGGCCCAGTTAATAAAAACATAGCTAATTTCATTTGGAAGGCCCAAGAGTTTCATGTTTGGGGTTAAAACATTTTTTTTATCCCCTCCGGACAAAAGTGTTGGAGGACAAACTCTCCTTGCAGAAACCCTCTTAATGAATCAGTGCTGGTGGATTCTCTGTTCAGTGTAAGGGAAGGTCAGTTATTAAATACACAGAGCCCTGCAGCTGGAACTCTTGTGAAAAGAAAGGAAACCGCAAATATGATTCCACAATTTAAGCCTTCCTTTTTATTTCTAATGCCCTCAAAACCCTCCTCAAATTCATTCTTTCTTTTGTAGACTTTTTTTTTTTCACATAAAAATGATTAACAGTGAAAACAGCCAGCACAATATATTTTCAGGGTTATCATTCAGACAAGTAAGGTACAGCGTATGGTACGAGAGCATGTACCTAGATTATGTGCAAATGTTATTTTATATAAAGGACGTGAGCTTCCTTGGACTTTGGTGGGGGATCCTGCAACCAGTACCTCACTGGTACCAATGGACGACTATAATCTTTGCTGGAAGGCCTATATATGCAATTGCAAAGCATTTAGGGAAGCTGGGGGAAACTATTCAGAAAGAAGATAGCCCAGTGCTTTGAATTGATAATGTGCAGAGGGATGGCATTTTCCACTGATCTGAAACTCTTCCCAGACTGTTTTCCCAGACAAAAATTCTCAGCAGATGATGGTCAGGTTCTGACAGCCAGGCCTTCGCCTTTGTGTGAAGTGGGGAGACCCAGCGAGAAAGAGGGAGACTGTAGTGTGGGGGGCTAGAAGCCCTTTAGGTATTCACTTTGCAGTGTTGACTCACAGGGTGGCTCTGAGGAGACTTCCAGGTGTGAAGGGAGGTGGCCAAGGCCAGGTAGGGCTGTGAGGTCCACTTATTGCTGGAGAGAAGTGACCGTTTTCATTTCTTACTTTGTGTGTGTGTGTGTGTGTGTGTGTATGTGGTGCTGGGGGGTCAAATTCATGTTTTGTGCAGTGCATGCCAGGCTGGCGTCTACCCCAGCCCTGTATTTCTTACATTTCGATGTTATGTCATGAAGGACTCTGTTCCGCTCTGCCTCTACTCTAACCCTGATCCCTTGGAAAATTTCTCTGACAAGAATCATGATGCTCGTAAGATTCCCTTCTTCACACATTCTGCATCCTGCTTGCCGGGCCAGGAAGGCTGGTTGCCTCGAGACACACAGATTGACCCAGGTCACGTGCTGCACCTGGGTTATAAAAGTGGCTATTGCATTGATTCAAAACGGTGAAGGCAGGTAGGACCATCACACCCCTGCCTTTGGTGTCAGAGGATTTTCAGTTCAAATCTCAGCTCAGAATGGCTAATGGCCATCTCATGTATGTCTGAGGATACACACAAAGACAAATGATCGCTTTCTACAAGTTCTCACAGGCAACATTAGAGGAGGTTATAATTTTGAGGTTCTGCACAAACATAGTAGAAAAAAAAAATGGAATGGAAATCTGAAGGCTAGGGGATTGATAAAAAGGCAAGATTGATGACAGATAATGCTTCCAAGGAGACGACCCATCTGGCGTCACTGTCGCCTCCTCCCTCAAGTGACCCAGAGATTTACCTGGTGCTATGTTACTGAGCCTACCAGTGCTCTTGGGTACTGGGAGGGCAATAGAAGCCTGGAGTAGCAGGGAGCCATTGAGGACTCTAGAGGTCCACAGTTAATGGGAAGCTAACTCTCAGGGCTGTGCAGGGGCCGACCTGCTGTAGAGTGAGCACCTCCTTGAACTCTGCACATCAGCACTTGCTTCTTGCAACCCCGGCTGACTGTCTCTGTGCTTGGTGGAAGCGGATATTTAGCAGAGTGCCTCCCTCGACCAGGTGTCCCATGGAGCCTGCCCTACAGGCCTTTCTCTTGCTTCCCTGCCCACTCTCCCAGCGTGATGGCTCTGAACCGGTCCAGGTCAACAACTGTGGCGGGTCTTGGCTCCACTCAATGCTAAAACAGGAATTTAATGCAGGCTCTGACCCTGTAAAAACTTCTACCTGCAAAAGTTGAGACTTTTTTTTAGTTTTATTTATTTATTTATTTATTTTGTTGTTTGTTTGGTGGTACTGAGGATTGAACCCAGGGAGAATTCTAACTCCAAGCTACATGCCCCCCCACCCCAGCCCTATTTTATATTTTATTTTGAAACAGGGTCTCACTAAGTTACAGAGGGACCTTGCTAAGTTGCTGAGGCTGGCCTTGAACCTACAATCCTCCTGTCCCAGCCTCCCAAGTACTGGAATTACAGGCGTGCTAATTTTGGATTCTTCCTGTAGTGCCAATCCTGGACCATAGGACTTCTTTGGTTAGAACAGAGCCCAGCAGTAGTTGGGCATGGGCTGGCCCTGGTGGCAGTCTCCCTTTCCTTAGGTGTCTCAACAACCATGAGAGGAGAAGCAGCCGGAAGCTCGAGTTTCACTTTCCCTGGATGCTTCATGCAGGAAACTGGTGACAATAGCGTAGAGTCACCTGTTCCGATGTAACCTCAGGAAGCTCCTTCTGTCATCCTTGCCACGAGGATCCAGGAGAAAGGGAGGAAGAAGAAATTAAAACTCTTCAAGGAGAAATGGCACGGCGCAGGCATGGACAGAGGAACCAGCAGCCTCCCTGGGATTGTCATCACCCCAGGACGTCCAGATGCTCAGATCTTAAGGGACGTATAGAAAAGGCGTGAGCCAGAATGCCAGGGGAGCAAGGACCCTCAGCAGGGAAAATATCCAGGGAATGCCGAGCAACCTGTGCTATCACTGGTCCAGACTCAGTCACATGCCTTGAGGACCTAGTGTGTGTGAGTCAGGCTCCCACTAAGTGCTAGGGAATGCAAAGGTGTATGAGCACAGTCTCTGCTTTGAAGAACCTAGTGGCTGCTGGGAAGACAACATGGGAACCAATGCTCTCCAAACCTGGCTGGCTACCGGGGTAGGATCTGGTCCGGGATGCCCAACACATCCTACCCCAGCCTGGGGTCCAGCAAAGAGATCATGGGAGGGGTAATACTGGGCTGAGGAGTGTGTTCATTCATTTGCTCATTCATCTATTCAATGAATATTCAATGAGCGCCAACTGCCTTTTAGACACTAGTGAGTTTGAACGATACTAGGAAATCTGTATTTTAATTTTAATTTTTACTTTTACCGGTGCATTATCTTCTCACATCCTAATATAGTTCGTAGTGGTAGGGATGTACATGCACACGTATTTTAAGGATGGAACAGAAGTTAAGGGGAGAAATAAGCAACTATGAGTAGGCCGAATCAATGATGATATTTTATACTTTACTTCCCCATAGCTACTCCTAAGGCTTCTGGATGCTTCTATCCTTAAAGATTCGTTGCTTTGTCTGAAACCCTTTCAGCACTGCCTCTTCTGTGCATTACAAAGAAGTAAGACCTGTGGTTGCCTGAGGGTACTTTGTGCTGGATTTGGGTTGTAGGAGACCTAAGTAAGGGCAGACCACTCTCTCCCTGGGCGTGTCCTCTGGAGCTGGCTTCAGCAGGCTGGGTGACCTCAGCCAGCTACTCCAGCTTGCACAGTTCAGGATGCATGGGGCAGACAGCCCCTCGGCCTCCGTCCACGGTGAAAGCACGGGACACCCAAGTTGAAGGGAATGTTGGACGCCATGTGGGTGTGCAGTGGTCTGTGACCGGAAGGTTCGCTGGAAGCAATTTGCAAAGGAGGCCTTGGAAAACCACCTGGATGGTCCTTGTAAATTAAAAAAGGAAGAGATGCCACTTTTTTTTTTTCTGAATAATTTTTAATACTAGGTTTATGGCTGGGTCCATGTGATAGTCATTATAGCTTATTTAACTCTGAAATTATCCGGCCCCTCCAACTCCCCTGGGCCTGGAGGAATCACGGGTTAAATTTTAAAAACAATGTCTGAGAGAAGATGATATGCATTTCTTTGAGGAGAATAAATGCAAACCTAAAAGGGGGGAGGGATCACCCCAGGCTCTTTACTGTTTCTTACATGGCTGTGGCTACCATAATACGTTGGAGCTCAGAAATTCACCCAGACACCACGTTTACCTTCCTCTGCTGTTGTCTCTTCAGTCTCTGCAGCTCAGGCTGTTTTGGAAAGACTCCAAAAGCATCTCCTACTCCAAGCTCAAACCTCAGAGATTTCTACTTCTTTGGAGCCGAATGTGTCATGGGGAGCCGGGGTCCGTGTGTGAGTTACACTGAACAGCTGCGCGGTACCCGCCACCCTCTCCCCAAGGAGGCCAGCGCTGCCGAGGAGGGCGTGGTACACATTCCTGAGCCAGCCAGCTAATCTGGAGGCCCAGCCTGCTGGCCGGGGGGCTACTTCTCAGAAGGCTCCCACTGGGCTTGCAACATTGCCTGGACTCCCATATGCCCCTTCCTTCTTCTGAGGGACCCAAGGGGGTGAGGGGCGGGAGGGCGGGCAATGCCACCCCAGAGCCATGTGGATCAAAAAGAAAGGCAGAAGCCGGGCATGGTGGCGCATGCTTGTAATCCCAGTATTCGGGAGGCTGAGACCGGAGGATCCTGGTTAGCAGCCAGCCTCAGCTACCTAGTGAGGCCCTCCACAACTTAGTGAGACCTGGTTTCAAAATAAAGAATAAAAAATAGGGCTGGGTATAGCTCGGAGGTAGAATGCCC
>PVLC010018200.1:0-32424 GCA_004027655.1 Graphiurus murinus | reverse complement strand
CAAATGCTCTCCCTAATATGTGGAAGCTAGGGAGAAAATGGGACATAAGAGGGACTCCAGGTGAAGGAGAATTCTTAGGTGAACAAAAAATTTGACTTAATGGAAGGTAATGGGAGGAGGGGGGACACCCTAATGAGCATGATGTACTTACAAGATCACATCAAAGTCAATCACTAAACTGACCAGGAGATAGGGGGAGAGTGGGTGGGAATTGGGGAAGGGTTAATGAGAAATATGTGCATGGATGTCTTTACCTGTACTAGCTTGTACCCAACAAAAATGTGTGATTAACCCTGTTGTACCCAAGAAATGTATAAAAATCCATGCTAAAAAATAAATTAATTAATAAAAAGAAAAAAAAGAAGAAAAATAAATAAATAAAAAAAATAATTTTTTAAAAATCTGGTATTAATTATAATATCTTGCAACAGGTTTCATAATTACCATGATTTTAAAACAACAATAAGTGATATTCTGAAGTATCTACAGCCTTTAAAATGTGACATGAAAATGTCTCTGAATTCATTTGGTAATACGTGCTATTATGTAACCACTCTGGCCCACCTTCATAATGAAGAGAAATGCTCAATTTTGGTTAGAGGTTAGTGGAAATAAAAATGATTTTTTTTTTTTGTCCCCATGAAAGTTTATGAATGTCCTGTATCTTAGTCTACTCAGGCTGCCATAACAAAATACCATAGTCTGGGTGGCTTAAAAACAACAGTAATTTATTCCTCACAATTCTGGAGGTTGGAAACTCTAAGAACAAGGCACTGGCAGATTCAGTGTCAGGCCAGGGCTGGTATCCTGGTTCATAGATGGCTATTTTCTCTTTCTGTGCTTTCACATTTTGAAAGAACCAAGGGATCTTTCTTTTTTAGAGGACACTAATCCCATTCTTCAGTATTCCACTTCCCCAAAGGCCCACCTTGTGATACTAACACATTGGGGGTTAAGATTCAATGTGTAAAGTTGAGAGACACAAACATTCAGTCCATGGTATTCAGGTCAAAAACCTCTTAAGAATCCCTGAGATCATTTGTTCTCAAGTTTTATGATCCATCAAAATTACCCAGAGTGCTCCTTAAAGTACAAATTAGTGGGCACCTTCTCTAGAATTTCTGAATCATTAAGACTGGGTTGTGACCTGAAAATATAGACTTCTCCTAAGTCCCATATGACTGTTCTGATGCTGATACAGGACACTCAGTATGAGAACATTGCTCTAGATGAAAACCCTTCACACAGAAACACTTAAAATAGAGAATCTGTTCTCCACTGAAACTGTCAAATCTTTGCCTCTCATGGATTTCCTACCTGGTTTTCAGATATAGTAGATAGAATACAGATATATATTAGACCATTACTGTCACACACAGAGCTCAAATCTCACCTTTTTCTCAAAGCTTTCCTTATAACTTCATGTAGAAGGGACCTTTACCATCACTTCATTTCTCCGAAACTCCAGTTCTGTACTAAGCCCTTGTGAACATCTAGTATCCCCTTACTCATCTTTCTTTCCTGTAGTTTATTCCCCTGTGTCCTAACTAGAGGGAATACTCTATGGACAGAGAATCAGTCCCTGGACTAATACTCTACGTGATGCCTTGTGTTTAGAAGGCTTTGGGGTGTACTTGCTTATGTCACCTTGTGAACCCACAGGTTCAACCAGCCCGTCATACTGTGGGCCAATTTTCAATGATACAAAGTACAGCTAAATCTTGTTGAGATGTATATGTTTCAAGTAACAGAAGGCTTAATTCAAACTCAAGTAAATTAAATGAGAATCAATGGTTCAAGTCACATGGTCTTTCTGTGTGATTGATGCAGAGGTTCCTAGTGTCATTAGGCCTTGGTTTCCTCATGCTTCACTCTTTTGTATTTCACTTTCCTTTATGCATTTAATTTGTCCTCGGGCTGGAATCCTGTAACAGTAAAGAAATGACCATCCTTGTTCTGGAACACATTTTTGGAGGCATGCTATCTAGAGAAAGATGGCAGCCTCTCCTTGTAGTTTTCTCTAAAGTATGTGGAAACTTCTCTCTATGAAAATTCTGGCAAATGCTTCTTTATATCTCATGTGTCCATATTGGGTCATATCATCACAAGTAAAAAAAATATCAGCTAGGGCCAAGAGAGTTTTTTGGTACTGGAGATTGAACCCAGGGATATTCTACCTCTGAGCTATTCTCTCCTCCCCAGTCTTTCTTTTCTTAATTTTTTTATTTGAAAATAAGTTATGACACATTGACCTCAAACCTGCCATTCTCTTGTCTCAGCCTTTTGAGTACTGGGATTACAGGTGTGCACCACCATACCCGATGAAGGGAATTTTCTTATAGCTAAACTCCTCTACTCTTCCATAAATGGGAAGGAGACAGGATTCAAGTGAAATCAACATGTTGTTATCAACAGGAAGAGTGAAATGAATATATTTTGGAAAATGAAAAAAATATCAAATGTCCTCTACACCTGCTTTCTAGTATATAGTATCACGTTACATTTTAAGCTAACAAATACCTAATGGACTAAAAATCAATCAATCAATCAATCAATCAATAAAGTAAGCAAGCTAAGAATTGTCTAACTCCACTACTTCAGACAGGCATGAACCTACACTATAAAAAATCCTATTATTCCTAAGGGTGGAGACTTGTCCATTGAAGTCAGAAGACTGAGGATTGAGTGGACCTTGAGCCATAAGTAGCTAAGAGGTTCTGCATATAGAAATACATTTCTCTTGACCAGAGTCTTTCATTACAGGATGAAGAAAATAGTGTCTTGTAGGTCTTGTGACAGACCAGGCCATTCATAGTGTTTGTCTCATAGAAGTAATCATAAGCTTAGTTCCATTTCCTATGTGGACATACAGAAGTTCAGGGTAGTGCTTACTGTAGTGATAAGCTTGCTTAGTCTCCTCTACATCATTCCAAGAAAGTTAATATATTTACACATCTAGCTAACTGTAAATCTAGCATTCCACCCTACTACCTGTCCAGAATCTCATCCTTATTATTCTTCTATGCATGGGAAGAAAGCAGAATTAGTTTTAAAACAATGGATTTTTTTTCCTAGTCTCAGGTACCCTCAAGTAACTCAAACTAAGTTGTTCCAATTACTTTCAGCCTATTTGGAACTTTGACATGAAGCCTGATGAGAGTTGTGGGAAGATAGATGGATGGTTTTTTGGCCAAACACAGTCAACTTCCATCCCGTGGGAGGAAGAGCCTGCTACTTACTCACTCACAGGACCTCCTTTTTCTCTCTCCATTGCACATATTTATCACACATTAAAGATCTCTGCCCTTTTCTACTTCGAACATACTTAAAGAGGAAGGACATACCTGCCTGCCCTCATTATCTCATTATCATTACCTTGACATTGGATTAGCAACTCCTTCCAAATGAAGAAGCAAAGGTTAGTTGCTATCCTCAGTGGTAACTGGAGAGGATATTAACCAGACTGCCACAGTGGGATCTCTCTTTTTTTTTCCCTTTTCAGTTTGGTCCTTGGAAACAGCCTCTTGAGCCCATCTTGGAATTAGCTTATTTCTCCTTGACTTGTTAATAAGAATGTCATATAAAATGGGATCAAAATCAAAACTCTAGCTGAAGTCCAGGTAGATTGCCAATATTACTTTTTTATCATCCCAGCCGGTTGCTCCAGCACAGAAGGAAATGAGATTAGTCTGGACAATCTGATCTACATGGCGCTGTTATGGTTGCAATCCAGGATCTTGCTTTTTTATAGGAGATTGAATTGAGAGTTTAATTATTTCTTTAAGTACCTCTGTAGGTCTTTCAGTAAGATACAGAGCTTAGAATCACCAAGGATAATTCTTTTTTTCTCTTCATTAATTTTAGCAACTTGTCTATATTTGCCAGTCTTCTGAGTTTTTCTCTGCACTCTACAATCTTTTTTTTGTTTTTAGGGTGGAAGCTTTTATTTATTTATTTATTTATTTATTTATTTATTTATTTATTTACTTGTTTATTATTTTAATACACTTTTATTGGTGCATTGTAATTATACATCAAATTGAGGTTCCATGTGATAGAAACATACATGCATACAGTACCTGGTGTTTTATAACAAGGTAGGAAATGCAACTGTCCTCAGCTCATCCCTGTCTCCAATGCATAAATACCAAAGAATTACAAGTTATGTCAGTTCTACTTTTTAGATGTCCTTCCAAATATTCTCCCTCTCAACTTTCTAATTTTGATACCTTAGTTTAGGTCTTCACCATCTCTCACCTTTATTTTTTATAGCTGATAATTGATTCCCCCCCCCAAAAAAAATTTCCCTGCAATACAGTACATCTGATATACTTCAGACAAAATAGAAATCAAATAAAAAAAAACCCAAATAACAACAAAACAAAACAGTCAAAAGCCTGAAGACAAATAAAGACAAAAAACACAAATCAAAAAGAAAAACAAGAAGCAAGGACTGAAAATGAGTCATATCATGACCATTGATAAGATTTCCATTGTCCCCCTCAATGGCTGTAGCACAAGGGGGGAACTTCCTGGCATGGTCAATAATATCCTTGGTTTCTAATTCCATGATGTTATCTTCCACCATCCTGTCCCAGCACCATGCACTTGAGTCAGACCAACTTTCTCCCTCTCATAAAGAAAAGGCAATACCATAAATTTTGTTTTAAGTTTTTTAAAAATAAATAAAAAAAGGATTGGCTGATCTGTTGTCCTCTGTGTCACCATTATGGTCCCACACCTGAGATACAATAAGCAGCACATTAAATGATTGAGAGGAACAACTCAAGCTAGATAAATGATGCTGTTTGGTCCAACTAGCTGGATCCATTCATTCAGTCTTTTAACCTATACTCAAGCAGAGGTCTCTCTTATAGACTGATTTTCTAACTCCCATAACTGTGCAATTATTTGATTCATTTTAATTTGACAGGACTCAGAGGTAGGAAGGGAGGGGGAAAGATGACCTGAGATAAGTGGGAAATTCGAAGTAAATTTCACTCCGGTTTCATTGTAGGACTTAGGAGTCACCATTTTGGTCTAAGGAATGTGACATTTGATGAATACCAGAAAAAAAAATTAGATCAGAGAGTTAGAATAGGGGTAGAAAATGGACTTACCTCTTATGCTCACAGATTTAAGAGAGGCCAGCTTGAGATCTGCCATAGCTGCGAGGGCCTGAGCTGGTCCAGTGTTTCTGTCATTAAGATCAAGCCCCTCTTAGATAATATTTCCTGTTAGGCTGTCTAGGTCAGCTCAGGATATAGAGATACTATGACACAAGTTTATGCCAAGAGATTCCTAACTACTGGGCAACACTGGTTTCCACAAACAGATGAAAACTAGTAAAACAGGTGCATGTCAAGTTGGTATTAGAGCAGCTTAGCTCCTTTAAATGAGCAGATGACCTCATTTTTATATTATCTCATTAATCCTTGAGGGTTTGAACATGGTCCTGCTTTGATTGTGATAAAAGCAAAGGTTGCTATGAAGATAATAAAGACAAAATACATTTTAGGGACGGAAGAAGAGAGCTCTGGAGATTGCAGAGCTGGGCCAGCCCTTCACTGGACTTCATCTCATCATTCCTCTGAGGCCCACTGAGCAGAGATCTTTTTCTTCTCAACAGTACTACTGTGTAATCAGACAGCCTGGCTGCAGGAGAGTTGAGAGGGGCACTCACAGCCGGGCAGTAAACCCAAAGGGGTGGTTCTGGGCTTCTTTGCCTGGAGTTTAGTCTTTCTTGTTCTGTTTTCCTTAGAGAGAGCAGATAACTGCTTTTTTTCTCTCTGTGTGATCCCACTGGGTGCACTTGAAAACATTTGTTCAGTTATCCCCAGCCTTTCCTGACTGCCTAATTAACTCTCTTCTCTCACGGGTCCTGGTCGCACCCTTTGGTCACTGCAGTTGATATTTCCCTGGAACCTCTCCAGACAGCTTGGGCACAGGGTGGCTCAGAACACAAGGTCTATCTCAAGGTTCACAGGCAACTTGATATCTCAGTGAAAGAAAGAAAAGAATGGGCAAAAGCTAAAATGAAGACACACAGGCTGCCATTCAGGGTGACAGCTTCTTGGTGGGGTCCTGATCCCTGTGACACTCCCTTGGCATAGCTGAGCTATTAGGCTGGCTGGGATTTTGTCCAGCACTCTCTCCAGGTGAAAAGCAAGCCCTACTCCAGACTGAGGTGGTACCATTAAGTCATTTTCCTCTTGCCTTTCAGACTAGCTTGGAACTATAAATAAACCAAGTGCCTGGGAGCAGCCGCAATGCTTGCTATCAAGTTATTTGCATCTCTGTCTCTATCTGAATTCCCCTTATGCCAGCTCTCCCTTTTAGAAACCCCACAGGTTGGCAGGTCCACCTCTCCTGCTGCCAATGTCAGTGCATTAGCACTTAGCTTAAGTGAAACACACTGGCTAGGTGGGCTCATGGCTTCCTCCACCCACCCTCTTTCCTAATGGAAACACTTCAGATAAAGAATGACACCACTAATATATTGAATAGATTTACTGCATTGATCTTATTTTAGACAGCTAGTCCTTGAAAATAATAACTGTATTAGTTAAGGTTTTGTAGAGTGATGATGGTGACAATGAGGATAATGATAATAAAGTAATCCTAATAGCAGTAGGAGTGGTAGTGATAGTAATAACTTCAAGTTTATTGAATGCCTACTAGAGTTTTTCAGTTTCCAGGTCAGGCACATTTTGTAGTATGTATTATGTAGCTGCTACAACAACTTGGAGAGTCTTTCTAATCTTCAGATGAAGAAAAGGAGGACTGGGGCAGTTAAATTATTTGTCCAAAGCCCCATGGTGGGCAAGTAGGACCATCTGTCTTACTCCAATGTCAGGTGGCCTTTCTGCTCTTCCCAAGTTGCCTCTATATTTAATTTCATGTGACACAGAAAGCTGGAAGGGTTTAATTTTTAAATTCTTTCAAAAAATTTAAAGCAATCTCACTTCTCTTAAATTTCATGGGCAAGCCATAGAGTCAATAAATTTCAAAATGTGAAATAGCGGGTTGGAAGCTAAGGCCACCTTCTAGTAGATTAAGGTGGGGGTTTTTTTCATGATAGGCTAAAAATAGAACATTTAATATTCTCTCAGCTACATTGTCAAGGATATTTACTTTCCACTTACTTCTTTTTTCTTGTAAGCTCTAGAAGTGTCACTGGTCATATAAAGAAGGCAACACTCCAAACATTTATGTGAGTTCTCTTTCACAATTTTTTTTTTTGCCATGGAAATAATTGAGTTAGTTTTTTTTTTTTTACTTCATGGATTTGAAAATCTGGGTTATTTTTGGTGAAATCAAAAGAGAAGGAAGAGCTTTCAAACATTTATATGATATGTATGACCCTGAAAGAAACCTTATTGTCTACATTTTGAGCATAGGCAGATTGAACATGAATATAACAATAGCTGGCTCTTAACTTAGTGATATATTCAAGGTTTTCTAATCAATACACTTCCCACTGAATTATTTTGCATAGTGTTACTTCATTTCAACAGTAGGTTAGACTTGCTTATTTCCAAGGGTTAATAAGATGACTAGTTTCTAAAGAAGTTGGGGGTCATAAACAATATAATATCTAAATAGGAAAATTTGGCAGGGAAAGGAGATTTTTTTTTTAATCCTTGCCTTATAAAAGTAAGAATGTTGACCATGAGTTCACTCATTCAATTTTGTGACAGAAAATAGCAATGTTTAATATCTAAAGCTATGGTATGAAAAAGGAATCACTAAAGTGTATTGAACATTTTTATTAGTTAAATGTTTACTTTGTGGCAGGCATTCTTCTAAGTACTTGACATATATTTGTCTCTGTTGAATCCTAACCACCATGCTATGAATAGTCATATCATTGTCCCTAGTTTACTTGATATACAGTTATGCATTGCTTAACAAAAGGGTTACATTCTGAGAAGAGCATCATTAGGAGATCTCAACATTGTGCAAACATCATGGGGTGTAGTTATACAAAACCTGTATAGTATAGGCCAATCACTTGTCATGGCCTCTTGATATAACCAAGAGACATGGCAAACACAAGATGGATGAGGTACTTCTGTTGTAATAAGGCTTTATATCAAACTATTTTTATAAGTAGAGGGAATGTACTCTAAAATAATGATGAGTATAGCAAATAAATCAATGTCATAGTCATTTGTTACCATCATCAAGTACTGTGCACTGTACAACATTGTAAGTGTTCTACTTTTAATGCAACTGGCCCTGTGGTAGATTTGTCTACCCAGCATCACCACAAACACATGAGGAATGTGTTGTGCTGAAGCATTAGGATGACTAAAGTGTCACTAGGTGACTATAAGATCCCCATTAGGATCTCCATTAAGCCAAAAAATTCTAGTCACCTAGTGACACTGTATCATTGTATATGCAGTTCATTATTGACTAAACTGTCATTACACGGCTCATGTCTATGTCTAAATTGAAACCAAATCTCACAGAAAATTTAAGTTCCTTATTCAAAGTTCAGGTTCTGGAAAGATTGAGTAAGGATGTGAGTCCAGGTATCTGGGCTTCTAATACTCTTCCATGCCTCAGGTATATACGGAGCCCAGGGCATCAATCAGAGGTGTCAGGATAGGCAATGTGAAGATGTTAAATACAGTCTTCTTCTGTGCAGTCGGATCCAGGGTACTTTTGTCCACACCTCTGGGCCCCAAGCTCTATGAATACCTGTCCCCTCCTTCTCATGCAGGGGTGGTTGCTGGACAGAGCCATTTTGACTCTACTGAGAACTCATGATGATGGAACCATAGTTTTACAACACCCATTCAGAAACTCATAATTTTACAGCACCTTCTTCTTTTAATAGATTTTGGTGACATTAAAGATCACTGACTCAGCTGGGCGTGGTGGCGCACGCTTGTAATCCCAGCATTTGGGAGGCTGAGACCAGAGGATCCGGGTTTGAGGCCAGCCTCAGCTACCTAGTGAGGCACTCCACAACTTAGTGAGACTCGGTTTCAAAATAAAGAATAAAAAATAGGGCTGGGGGTATAGCTCAGAGGTAGAATTCCCCTGAGTTCAATCCCCAGTACCGCTAAATAAATAAATAAATCAATAAATAAAAATAAAGATCACTGACTCCATGGAGCCTGGTTGAGAGGAAATGAGTCTTGAACTTGCAGATGCTGGCAATAAGATTTCTCCCCCTTGCATCTCAGAAACACTAACAGCTGAATCTCTCCTAGGAAGAAGTGGCCATGTTCAATGCTGCTTCACCCTTTATATAATTACTCTAAAACATGGACAAATTCCAAAGACAGATGATATGCTTAAATCTGAAGTTACCTGATCCTACCACATAATCTTCCCTCTCCCAAGTCAGAAAAGAATTTTTTAAAAATTTGTTTTCACACACACACAAAAGCCTTCTGCATATTTTAGCCTTTGACAACGATCTTGTTGATATCCTTTTGTGAAGCTTGAGTGTGCTGTTTCTTTTGAACAATTCTCAGAGGTAGATCCATCTCACCTCTCAGTGAGGACGACTTACCCATGACACATTCATACCAAAGAATATTGCACAGAGAACCTGCAAAAGAATTACAAGATGGCTTAATCAAGTCTGTAGTGCTTTCATAGCTATGGATAAAAAGTACCAGAGAAGCACAAACTATCATTTATAATTTAGCAGCATTATTTTATTATGATCATCTCTGCTCCTCTAGGTTTGTCTCTCATGCTCCTTGGCATTTTAAACAAAAAGTAGCTTTCTTCCAATTCTGTTTTCTACTGGGTCATGTTATGTCTTGTCACATCAAGTCATGTTTGATGTGACTTGACATGGGTGCTCTGTAACTAACCCAATCAATAGAAGTATCAAGAACAGTCCTGGTGGATCTTTGATGCTTAGCTGGGATCCAGGGCTGCAGACTGCTTTTTGACAAGTGCACAGTTTTGGTTTTTTTGTTTGTTTGATTTTTTTTTTTTTTTTTTTTTTTTTTTTTTTTTTTTTTTTTTTTTTTTTTTTTTTTTTTTTTTTTTTTTTTTTTTTTTTGGTCACCAGCTAACAACAGGGATAGGTGTATCCTCATAAAATGTGAGAATGTCCTATTTGTTGTTTTTATTCTTCTCTGCTACCAATTACCTAGTCAAGGCAGATGAGTCTGAAATACCTTTCAATTATAGACATTTTAGCTAGTTACATTTTCTATATGTAGGATTGGCTACATAATTTGCAGGGCCTAGTTCAAGATGAAATGTACAGCCCCTTGTTCAAAATTATTGAAAAATTTAATTTCAAGTTGATAACTTTGGAGCACTTGACCAAGCATGGAGTCTTTCTGAGCATGGGACCCTGTGAGATTGCAGAGGTCATGCACCTATGAAGCTGGCCCTGTGTGCACCTCACCCAAGCCAAAGGCTCTAGGTCTTGGGATCATATGTAGTGGTGTTCCTGTCTAAGGAAAGTGTACCCTGCATGATGGTGCACATTTCTGATGATGGCCTATCGTGCCAGACACAAGAGGGAGACAAGGAATGTCATCATCGCTGCATTCAGGGATATTTCAATCGCTGCTGATTGCTACTTCTCCTTAAAGCACAGCAATTTGCTGCGCGGATTCTGTAGTGGTGAGCACGGCACCCACTGCTATTTCCTACCTCCGTCTACCTCCCTTTCCTCCTTCTAACAGTTCTTTATTCCTTTTCTTCTATTTTGGATTGGTTCATAATGCTCTGGGCAAAAAAATGATTTCCTTTACATTTTTGCTGCTTTTATTCTGAAATGATTTTCCTTGCCTCATTTTGTTTTATTGGTTCTCTGTAAAATGACAGCAGCAGAGTATTACACAATTAATTGGTGCAATTTATGGACTCAAAGAATTGGCCCCTTTTCTTTGAGCTTTAAGGAGTGTGTGTGTGTGTGTGTGTGTGTGTGTGTGTGTGTGTGCACATTCATACCTATCCATCTAAACACATTTTGCAAGCTGCAAATGAACTAGAACAAACTCATTTTGGTATACAAACACATGGCTTTGAAAATCATTGAAATTTCTTAAAGTGCAGTACTCATAAAACAGGGGAAAAAATAAGAGAGAAAATGGAAACAAAAGAGACCTTTTAAACCAAATATTTTCCTCTTCAAGCAGGTTGGCACAGTGGACTCAAATCTCTTGTTTCAAAGCAAGTTTTTAAATGCCAAAAGATTCAGTCCATGAATGAGGTCTGGGTCTTCTCGGAATTGCCAACGTTTTTGCACCAGCTGGCACAGAGGCCCTGCACTGAGGTGCCTTTGATGCAGCAACCCTGCCTTCCAAGATCTAAAAAAGAAATCACCCAATTAAGATGTAATGGCCCTCCAGCCTTCACAGACTGTGAATGAGGGGAGGCATATTTACAATCACAGTGTGCTATAAAATTTTATCCTGTTATATCAAATCAGCAGGGCTAAATTAGCTCTGTCCTGATGAGGAGAGCCACATGTGTATATGCCAGTGAGGGTGGCAGCACTTAGGGCCAGACAGGACGGACTGTCAGGGAGATTTAGGGAGATGTGCCCTGGACATGAGGTCAGGGTAAAGACATACTGGGACGGAATGCTGATGTGGAGAGCCTACCCAAGATGATTACCATCTGTCCCCCAAAGAAACTCCACTGGTCCAAAGCAAGAAATTTCTCAAAACAAAAAGGCATCATTTAGGTGGCATAGATATTTTTAAACATTTTCTAGTAAAAGTAACACACAGTAATTTTTAAAAGATATTGTAATATTCTGAGTGATTCTAAGGCTTGGCTTTAATCAGCTTCTAATTCTGTCATGCTTATCTGGAGAAATTAATTTTTTTCTAAAATATTGTCTTTATTTTTATTATATACATTATAATGAAATATTCTTTTTTTTTTTTGCGGTACTGGAGATTAAACTGAGGGGCATTCTACCTCTGAGCTATACCCCCAGTCCTATTTTTTATTCTTTATTTTGAAACAGGGTCTCACTAAGTTGCGGAGTACCTCACTAGATAGCTGAGGCTGGCCTCGAACTCGGATCCTCCGGTCTCAGCCTTCCAAATGCTGTGATTATAAACATGCGCCACCACGCCTGGCTTGAAATATTCTTTTTATTATTGTCTAATACTGAAGGACCTGGGTCGCCCATCTAAGCCGAGCCTTCTATTCCTCCAAAGGTCACAGATGCTGTGAGTTACAGTAGGTCTAATGGCTCCTCAGACCCTTGGTCTCCTCCTTCTCTCCTTTTCTCTTCTGCCCACATATTGAGAGTTAGTAAGTAGAAACAACTTGAACCCTATGAAAAAGGAGACTTGCTTCACCATTTTGATTTTGAGGTGAACAGGAACACAGGGTGGTATGGTAGTGCGTTCAAGAGTCCACGCTATACCTCATCTGCTTCTACTTAACCGCTCAGGAGATACAGAAGAGGCCTCCCTCTGCCAAGACGGACAGAAGCAACCGCTTGTGAATGGAATTCACCCAGAGGCTTGTGCTCTGGGGAGCCCAGTAAGGGGGCGAGTGTTGGGGCGGAGGAAGAGATGGGCACAGGAATGGCGGAGGTAGCTGCGCAAACACACTTCGGTACTCTGCTGGACGGGGTTCTACCTGTCATGTAAGACTTTGTGTTTTGCTGGTCTACATTTTAAAATTAAGCTTATATCAACCGCCATTGTCCAGTCAGGTGCCATATTAACCACAGGTGGCTATTCAGTATTGAATGTGGCTGAATTGAATGGGACTCACTGTCAGTACAAAATATGCACCAGATTTCTTCTTTTTTTCCTCAGTTTTTATTTTATTGTTTATACATCTGCTAGTACATTGCAATTTTCCATCTGTGAGGCTCAACGTGATACAAACGTACAAGCACACAGCTCTTGGGGTACTTCCCTCCCCACCAGATTTCAGAGATTTAGGATAAAAAGAGACTATGAAATATTTACTCTGATGACATGTTGATACTTTCATATTTCAGCTATATTGGGGTAAATAAGAAATATCTGTAAAAGTAATCCCACCTGTTTTTAAACATGTTTTAAGGAGGCTATGGGAAAAAAATATGAATGACTTACATGGCTTGCATATTTTTTATTGGACAGCAGTTCTCTAAATATTTCAGTCCCTGACATGTGTGGTGGGTGGGGGGAGGGTGACAGGGAGGGCTGTGAGTTCCTATTCACATATGTAAAAATCTTTGATCTTAGCATCCTAATCACCCCAAACTTCTCGCTCGATTACCCCCAGCCCAGTAAGATGTGACACATTCCAGAAAGGACCTTCTACGGTTGTCAGTTTCTCCATGTCCTGTAGTCCTGCAAAGGAAATATATTTACAAGGCACTTACGCCTGGCAGCTCTCTTATCTTTCTTAAAATATGGGTGAGGGGACTGCTTCTGTGATTGAGCACAAAATGAGAGCTGCTCTTTCACCATGCCATCTTCCAAGCAGGTGGTATGATATGCCAAGCTATTTATGCGGTGAGACCAGAGCACAAACAGGAAAAGATGAAAAGAATTGAGAGGGGGGAAAAATCTCTTTGCTAAAAATCTCTGATTTCTTCAGAAGCCTAGGGAGCAGAAAAAGACATTTGTTGTTAGTGATTGTTCATGATTTAAAATCTTTGTAATTAAAGATAGAATGTGATCTTATTACTAGTACTTCCTTGTGTTTGTATAGCTCTTTATAACTTAGAAAGAGCACAGAAAAGCATTTCCTTAGCTATCATCTGATTTTTTTTGATGACTCCATGACTTGGATGGCTTTATTCTCATTTGTCAATTCAGCTACACAAGTTTCTGTGGAACAGAGAAAGTGAGTGCAGAGCAAGGAGCAGAACTCCCATTGTGAAATCATGATTCTCATGGGATTTTCCCCTCCACGTCTCTCATAATTATGGCTTAGTTGTCCTCACTTAAAGGTACTTCAAAGTATTCTTCTCTTCAAACTCTGTAAGAGTCATAAGATAAACACCAATAAGCCTTTGGAAGGGGGACATGCAGACCACCCAGACCCCCACCATAGCTATGTCACTTGCAATCAGTTGGTTTCACACATGACTGTGGGTATGATACAGATTAGATCACTAGAGTATGCCAATTGTGAGCAAACAGGTCCAGAAGAGTGGTCCTCAAATAAGAGCTAGCATCCTAGTCAGCTGAAGGACTTGTTAAAACAGATTGTGCTGGATGTGGTGGCATACACTTGTGATCTCAGTACTTAGGAGGCTGAGATAGGAGGATTGCTGATTCAAAGCCAGCCTTAACAATTTAGTGAGAACATCAGCAACATAGGGAGAATCTGTATCAAAATTTAAAAATAAAATAGAGCTGGAACTGTAGCCCATTGGTAGAATGCCCCTGGGTTCAACCCCTAGTACCAAAACAACAACACAACAACAGCAAAACACAGGCTGTATCTCTGTGGTGGGCCTGGATATTTTGCATTCCTACCTAGTCCCCAGTTGATGCTGATGCTGCTGATCCAAGGGGTATACTGACAACACTGCTATCGTGTGTTAATTACACAGCAGAAATTCACAGGAACAGAGAAGTAGGCAAGAGTGGATGTTTAGAAGCTAAGCTGTGTTTTTAATCCAAGGACCCTATGGAATAAGAATACCTTGTATCAGTGAATCTCTGGGATGTAGGCAATGGAAGGTAGAGGATAATGGTAGGAGGAGAAGGGGGGAGGGAGGAGAGATTGAGGGGAGAGGCAAGGAGTGATAGAGAAAGATAGTGATTGATTTTAAACAAAGAACCTTTGATAGTCAACTTCTCAGAGAAGAATAAAAGAACAAATCGATACCACAGTTTCCTGTTGTACACATATTAAGAATAATCAAACAATAAAAGGTCATTAGTTAGCTATTTAAATGTTTGCAGTGTTTCCCCTATGAAGGGCAATGGTCATTTATCATCATGGTTGAAGTCATTTAAAGACGTCTAAATACACAATTATCCAAATTGGCAGCGCAGGCAGAATCTCTTGCCTCTCCAAATTGTGACCAAGCAGTAGGACTTCAAAAACAGTCTTTTATACAGAATTCTGAAAAGGAATTACTGTGTGTGGGGGGGCAATTAACTAGAGGTATTTTTCCTATGACATAAATGGTAATTAAATAAAATTGATCGGCCTACTGTTCTCACTTCCACCCTTCAGGGCAGGGCAAGGGGGACAGTTTCCCATTGTTTTGAATGTCCTTTCCTATTCCCTATCTTTATTGTTTCCCTCACACTCTCTCATTTGTTTTCTCTATGTAATAGAGTTTAAAAAAAAAAATGTCGATGATTGACAAGTATTTTGTAGCAATGGTCAAAAATTAAATTACCCCAAGTACATTAACGAAAACCCTGGCTTGAAGAAAATCACTCTCCTATTTCAAATGTGGGACAAACGAAATTTTCAACTAAATGGTTTTTGAGGCATTAAGTTGTTCGTAGTGACACAGTGAAACAGTTTGATAATTATAAAGCAGCGTGTCACTTGGGAGAGTAATTTTCCACTCAAGAGAGAGCAAGAAGCCAGTTTTCAGAGAAAATGCTGTGTGATTCAGTGGCTGTGGGCAAGGGAGCGGAGTGGCTGTTGGCCCCGTCGTCGTTGTCACCGGTACCTGAATATGCATGGCCCACACTTGCACGGTCTCAGCACAATTTTGGAATGGGCCTCCTTTTCACTCTGCTCAGTTAAAAGTTGGAAGGAATGCAGCTGTAGAAAGCTATGGCTAGCACATTTTTTTATGAGTAAAATTTATGGAGTAATGTATCTACTTTTAGCATGACTATTGTTAAACCCGGAGATCAAGCAAAGTGACACTGAGTATATTGCTTTATCAATTGGATTCGTTGAAGTGAAAAATGCTGATCAGGCCATGTCTATCCCTGGGGTGCAGAAACCCTACTTCAACTCTGAATGGTCGATACATAAAAGTCAAATTCATTATAATTTGTAGCTTTTTTTTTTTTTTCTTGAAGAAGCACGCAGTTCTCAGTACATCAATATCAACTCTTAAATCCACATCGGATGGAGAGGGTACAGCACAGTAATTCAATCTCTTTACACTTAATATGGTCAGGAAGGGAGAATGAAAACAGCCTCTTGTAAAATGATGGAAAAAACAGGATGCAATCACTGTGATGGAGCAGTGCAAAGGAGTCGTTTTACACCATCCGTTACCAGGGCAACAAAATACAGTGAGCCCTATACATCTAACAGGTGACATTTTAGCTAAAAAATTGCTTCTTTGGTATTTTTTCTGTCTATGAAAAACAATGTTACCGGCGTTTTCACTTGTCATGTACTATAGGGCAACATATTCCTGCTGACAGACCCATAATGGAAAAATAGAGCAGTTAAATAGTATTACGCTCGAACTTTTTGGATACATGCTAATATGCTCTTTAGATTTCAGACACTTTCAAACATCCTGAAGATGCAAGGGACTGGAAATCTCTGCATATGTCTGTGTATGCAACCTGGTTTTTAGATAAGGAGAAATTACTTAACTCTATTTCCAAAATATGGCACCAAGTCCTAGATATACTTTGAAGAAAAGTAATTAATATGATTGCCTCTTTTCATCAAGTCCACTCACATGGCAAATTCAACAACATGGTATCCTACCAGGTCTTTCTTAAAAATAAAAAAAAGTAAGCAAATGATATTTTCATAACAGAATAATCTTTTATTTCCAGTTACCCCCCAAAGGAATCTGGTACTGAAAAAGTAGGACATGGTAATTTAAGCTTTTCAAGCAATCATTAAACAGTTTTACAGAATGCCATGTCATTTTTTTTTTTAAGTTCCTGGAGAATATAATTTTTACCACCACCCCCGCCCCGCCCAAATGTGGTGTGATTATTGGAAGATATTATGTGAATTTCTTTCTTGTATTTTGTTTTAATGTCAACCTCAAGACTTTTGCTATTGGCCCAAAGCTACTATAGTGCTTATAGGCACAGATTCCAAAGGAAGTACTTAAATTTATGAATGAAGATAATTTTTCCTTAAGCTACTGATATGCAAGAATAGAATTTTAGGGCTAGAAAGAGTTTAGAGAATGATTAGTTTGAACATTTCTCTTTTTAAATCAATAAATCAACATCCAAGGAGGCCTCAGAGTAGTAGAAATGATAATAGAACTCAGGTCCCCTAATTCTGGGACCATGCTTTTTCAATTACTTCTTACAATTAATTGCAATTAACTGTGACAAATAATTTCAATTACTTAAGTATCATTCAAATATTTCCTGAGTCCTTGCTACATGCCCAGCTTTCTGGGGTATGAACTTAAATAAAACACAATAACACTATGAAAGGCACCCACAATCAGGTGGGGGTGACAGAGAGTTATAAATACAACAGGCTAGATGCTCTCATGAAGATTTAACCATCTCTCCCTTGCCTTTTCTCCCACTTCCTTTCTCTCTTCTCCCCTTGGGCCAACCTTGAGTGTTCAAAGGCACTAAAAGAGTAGCATTCAGAACCAATGTATTTTAGTAGCCAATCTGTTAAGTCTTTTTGCTACAAATGTTTGCTCTAAATTGTTCTGTTTCATGTTATTGCTCTAGCTAAGATGGCCGACAATGTGGGTCCTGGCTGACCACGTGGCAGTAGGGGCCACTCTTTAGATTTTTGCTTTAACTAAAGCGGGTTGATTGTTCTCCTCGTATGCTTGTAATTAACATTTAAAGAAAATAAGTAAATGGCAAAAGTTTAAAAATAAAAATGGTTTTTGTTACCTTTCCTGGCCCTAATATAAATTAGAAGATGGAGGCTTGTTCTGTGAGAAGGCTTTCACGTTTGTGTCCTCTATTCTATAATCTACTACAGGCATTTGTGATAGGTTGTATTTTTAACTTTGGGAACTATACATCTGGTTGGTTATTTATCTATAAAAATTCAATGCCTGGCAAGCTAAAGCTATGAGATATGTTTGTACCCATAAGTGTGTTGTCTATAGTCCACGTGGTACCAAAATTAGCTTATAAAGAGCGCTCATCAAGTTAAAAAAAATGGGTCCAAATACCTTTTATTTCATGTGATTTGTCTTGAACAAATAAGTTTTTTTTTTTTTTTAAGTTTATTAAAAGGTAAGAGATGTCGTTAAAAGTTAACCAATTTTTCTTTTTCCAGGTTAAACAATTAGGGTTATGTGTCAGGTCCTATTTGATATTCAAACTACAATGCTCATTGTTTATTTTTAGGATCTTTTACTTGTTAAAGTAATGAGTTAAAGTGTTGACTGGCTATTAAAATGGGTAAAATTTTTATAGATGATGTATCTCTATAAGTAAGTTAAATGCTAAAAATCACTTGTTACATATAAAATATTGGCTAAACATCAGTATAGTTTTTATATAGTAGTTTAACATTGCTGTCTTAAATGTTAACCAAACATGAGTTACTAAGGGTCAAAGTTCTGATAAGGGATGTTATACATATATAAGGCTAAAAATTTTCTTAGGCTGTATTCTGATAGGTAAGTATTAAAAACACGAAGTATTTTTATCTAAGTGCTAGGTGTTTTAGCTTACCTAAAAGAATTTATCTAAATTAAAATCTGTTAATGGGGTTGTTTTAGTGTGAGAATTGTTTTAAATGTAAGGATTGTTTTAATTGTGTAAAGTTAAAAGACCTTTGTGTTGAGATATTTAAAAAAAGTCAAATAATAGGAGATATCCATAGATATAAGGAGGTATTAAAAGAGGGGAAACACTTTCATATGGAAAAGGATTTCATATTGAAAAAATTTTAAATGACTAAATTATGATTTCCTATGTCCTTTAGATTTAAAAAAATATGGTTTTGTGTCCTTAACATTTACTAAGGATTAGCTTAAAGGTTGTGCCTTGGCAAGATAATTTCTTATGTTTACTGTTTTGATTACCCAGCAAGCTGTATCTTAACAAGATCCGGGTAAATGTCTGAATTTTACACATGTTTAATGATTACTTTGTATCTCAGGCTAAATGAACAGCTATAACTTTGGGTTACTATATTTGATACCCTATGTGGTCATAGGTGTATATATACCTGAGAGCTAAATATGCTATGTATCTAGGTTCATCTAAATGTTCTATGAGAGCTTGTAAAGGTAAAGGTATATGGGCTTTATATACATGCAAGCTAACTAATAAGTGACCTCTCTATGCAATGTGTATTGTATTAATATCTTGAGTTACTAAAACTTCTGCCATCTATGTTTTAGTACAGTTGAGAAATCCATCACTAAGACCTGGTCTATATCTGTTTGCTTTAAGTGTTCTATTATATGTTTAAGTTAAAAATTAACTTATGTATTGTATTAATTATTACTGGCTTCTTTATTAGTTAAATATATTTATGTCTCCTAAGTATCAATGTGGGATTAGCCCCAGAGGGGACTTTGGATCCCAACTTTATCTCTCAGAACCGGAGAGGATCCAGACTGAAGTCAGGAGGCTGGTGCTGGAAGATGACAGAAGACCGACTACCCAGCTGAATCTCATTGATGGGGTCTTTCCCTGACTCGCCCAAATTGAGACTTTAACCAGGCTGAAGGTAGGGAGCGTCTCCAAGTGTACCACTAGGTTCTAATGGCCGGTCTCCCTGCAGTGGCTACAAAGCCAACCAATTTGGCGAAGGTATATGCAGTTAAAGAGGAACCCAATGAGAGCCCCACTGTCTTTTTAGAAAGAATTCTCAATGCCTTTAGGCAGTACACCCCTATGGATCCCCAGGCAGAGGAAACAAAGGCAACCTTGATTTTAGCCTTTGTAAATCAGGCAGCTCCAGATATCAGGAGAAAACTTCAGAAGCTGGATAGATTGGGGACCAAACTATTCTAGACCTGCTCCGGGTAGCAAAAAAAGGTGTACAATGCTAGGGAAACCCCTGAGGAGAGACAGGAGCACATGAGACTAGAAGATAGGGAATTGGCTGGGGTATTTTTTGCAGGGCAAAGGGGGAACAGGGACAAGAGAGGCAGGCAGAGCAGGGCCTGACAGGATGACAGAAGACTGAACTGATTAAAAAAGAACCAGTGTATGTACTGCAGAGAGAAAGGACACTGAGCCTGAGAGTGCCCAAAGATTGCTAGGATACCCAGCTAATGCAAAGAAGGCCTAAATATGCCAGGAAGAAATTACTTACCTGGGTTATAAATTAAAAGGGGCCTCGGATGACTCGTGGAGGCAAGGAAGGCAACCGTCCTAAAGATCCCAGTGCCCACCAGCCGGAGAAAAGTAAGAGAGTTCCTGGGATTGGTGGGCTACTGAAGACTATGGATCCCAAACTTCGCAGAGACAGTGAAACCTTTATACTGGGGGAGTAGAATAAAAACTGGACATGGACCCCTGAAATGGAGGGTGCGTTTCACCAACTCCAAAAAGCTATTCTGGAGGCACCTGCCCTAGCCTTACCAGACCCCTCAAAGTCCTTTCTGTTGTATATCGATGAGGAAAAGGGAATAGCAAAGGAGGTGCTAGCTCAGACTCTGGGACCTTGGAAACAACTGGTAGCCTACCGATCAAAAAAACTGGATCCAGTAGCAGCAGGATGGCCTCCATGCCTCCAAATGATAGCGACCACTGCCTTGTTGGTTAAGGATAAACCATAACTACCCCACATGCCATCGAGGGGATTCTAAAGCAGCCCCCAAACCGGTGGATAACCAATGCCTGGCTAGCCCATTACCAAGGACTCCTGCTAGATGTTCCCAGCATACTCTTCCAGAACCCTGTCACTTTAAATCCAGCTACTTTACTGCCCTTCCTGGAGGCTGAGGCTCCAGTGCATGACTGTATTGAAGTTTTGGCAGAAGTGACTTCAGTCCAAAGGGACTTAAGAGTCCAGCCCCTGAGGCAGAATGATTACGTATGGTTCACGGACAGGAGCAGTTTTATGCAGAATGGACAAAGGTGTGCTGGGGCAGCAGTGGTGGACAACAAGGGCAACGTAATATGGGCCAACAGCCTACCAAAGAGCACTTCAGCACAGAGGGTGGAGCTAATTGCATTAACAGACCTTGAAGTGGGCTGAAAATAAGCGACTGACTGTGTACACTGATAGTTGCTATGCCTTCAGTATGTTACATGTGCACAGGGCACTGTATCAAGAGTGGGGTTTCATGACAGCAGAAGAAAAAGAAATCAGGAATGAATTAGAGATATCGGACCTCTTGGCAGCTGTACAGAAGCCAAAAGAGGTAGCTGTGATCCATATCCCAGGCCATGGAAAAGGGGATAGCCCAGAGGCAAGAGGCAACTGGGCGGCCACTGAAGCAGCATGGATAGCTGCTTTGGCCATGGAAAATTTTAAAACCCCCTATGTTATGACTGCACAACTGCCTGTGCCAGGGCAAATCCCTTGCTGCCCTCGCCTGACTATTCCCAGGAAGAAGTTGCTTGGATGCAGGAAAAGTTAAAAGCAAAGTCAGGGCCATAGTGGATGGTACGTGGACACTAAAGGCAATTGGACTCTCCCCCAAGGATTTGGGAAAACACATGATCCAACAATTTCACCAGTCTACATATCTTGGAGGAAAGGAGCTCCTCTCTTTACTTGAATCAGCTGACTTATGGTTCCAGCACCAGCGATGGATGGTCCAGGAAATAATTGAGGACTGCTGTGCCTGCCAGATCATGTGACCAGGGAAAAAGTCTAACTAATATACAGGTACAAGGGAGAGAGGGTGGAGGCCGGGACAGTTCTGGGAAATAGATTGTACAGAAGTAAAGCCAGGCAAGTATGGGTATAAGTATTTACTAATTATGGTGGATCCCTTTTTGGGGTGGGTGGAAGCCTTCCCTACTAAGAGGGAGATGGCTATTATAGTAGCAAAGAAATTGTTAGAAGAAGTAATACCTAGATATGGAATTCCTATTACTATAGGGTTGGACAAAGGACCCCCCTTTGTAAGGAAAATTATACAAGGACTTTCCCAAGCTCTGGGGACTAATTGGAAATTGCATTGTGAATACAACCCCCAGAATTCTGGGCAGGTAGGAAGGATGAATAGAACATTAAAGGAGACTTTTTCTAAATTGGCAACAGAAACTGGCAGAGACTGGGTCATGCTCCTTCCCTATGCTTTATTCAGGGCCAGAAGTACATCCTACATGCTTAATTTAACCCCTTTTGAAATCATGTTTGGCCCTCCACCCCCATCCTGCCGTGAAAACCAGTTCTAAATTCCTTACAGGGGCCCACAGGATGTAGAACCCAGAGATTGGGTCTGGCTCAAGTGGCATCACCATAAGACATTAGAAGTAGATGGAAAGGGCCTTACGTGGTTGTCCTTGTTACCCCAACTGCCCTAAAGGTGGATGGCATAGGACTCTGAATACATCACTCCCAGGTCCAGAAACCCAGTGAGAAGGACATCGAGAGAGTCCAAAAGGGGTGGGCAGTGACAGCCAACCCTGATAACCCCTTGAAGCTCACGCTGACGGCTAGGAAGTTGTGCTGCACTTCGTCAATGTCATCTTTGTGGACTTTGATATTAGGGCCACTGATTATTCTCATACTCATACTCACATTTGGGTCTTGCATACTACAGTGCAACGCATGGTCCTTGGACAACAGTATCAAACCTTGCCCAACCCTGTATATAGTATATGAGGAGAATTCCTCATATAAACAAAAGAAAAAGGGGGGAGTGTAGGGTGTTGACAGCCCCCTCCCTTCCAGAAACAGGACAGTCCCCTTCCTTCTGGAACAGCCCCCTCCCTTCCGGAAACGGGACAGCCCTCTCCTTTCTGGTAACAGGGCTCCACCAATCCCTGTGCCTCTTCTGTGTTACCTTTCCCAAGTGCGTGAAAATTTTCCCGCCTCTGTACACCTCTATATAAAGCTGAATGAACCTAGATTCTGGGTTCTGGGACCATGACACCTCTATACTTAGGTGGAACCCTTATCCGGATTAGACTCAACCCTAACCCGGATTAATAATAAATCTCCTTCTTGTTTATTACAGTGAAAACAAAACAAAACAAAAGATTTAACCAAAGCACTTTGGGAGACAAAAGTGGGAATTCTCTTGCTAAAAGCAAATGCTATATATTAGCTGGGGGTGTAACTCAGTGGTAGAATGTTTGTTTACCATGTATGATGCCCTGAGTTCAACTCCTAGGAAAAAAAAGGAAAAGAAAAGATATGTATGTTAATTATGTGACCATTTGTTATCTATCATAACTAACCTTCCCTATTATTGGCCTCAACTGGGAAGGGATGTACAAATGGGCACATTTAAGTCAAAAGCTAGCAACATATTTTTTCTCCTAAAAGTTTTATTATCTTAGTAAAAAAAAGGGCATATGTCATAAAATTACCATCCTAGTCATCTTTAAATGTACAATTTTGTAGCATTTAGTCTTTTCCAATTGTTGCAAAACAGATCTGCAGAACTTTTCCATCCTGCAAATTTGAAACTCTTTATCTATTAGGCAACAATTCTCCTCCCTTACTCCTGGCAACCACCATTCTACTTTCTGTTTCTATGAATTTGAGATACTTCTTGTGATTAAAATCATATCGTATTGTTTTTTTATGACTGGCTTTTTCACTTAGCACAATATCCTCAAGGTTTGTCCATGTTGTAGTATATGAAGAAATTTTCATCTTTGTTCAACTTGAGTAACCCTCTATTGTATGAATATACCACACTTTGATTATAGATTCATCCATCCAGGAACACAGGTGCTATGTCTACATCTTAGCTATTGTGAATACTTTTTTTATGAACATGAATGTGCAAAGGGGTTTTCTTCGTGACTTATGTTAAATACTAAAGAATCAAAAAGAACCAAAAAATACTAAAATACCTAAGATAATGTAAAACTGAGGAAGTTGTGATTTAATGAAGAAAAAAAGCAGAGGAAAAATAGGGCATTTTAGATAAAACATCAAACTCTGTGTGTGTGTGTGTGTGTGTGTGTGTGTGTGTGTGTGTGTGTGTTACTAGAGATTGAATTGAGGGGTGTTCTACCTCTGAGCTACTCCTCCAGCCTAATTTTATTATTTTTATTTTTTGTGGTACTGGGTCCCAGTGGCCTTCTACCTCTCATGCCTATTTTATTACTTATTTGGAAACAGGATCTCACTTTGTTGCTAAGAGTCTCACTAAATTGCTGAGGCTGGATTTGAACCTGTGATCCTCTTGTCTCAGCCTCCTAAATACTGGGATTATAAGCATGTGCCATCATGCCTGGCTAATTTTTTACATCTGGAAGCATTACTGAGAAATCACGAGTTTTGATGCTAAAAATGATAGACTTAGAGATGACTGGTATGAATGGACAAGTAGAAAGAGGACCATATATATTTATGTAAGTGGGACAAGAGAAAGTCAATAGATTTAGTAGTGAATTATAGAGTTAGAGTTATATAGAAAAGGGAGAAAGAGAGAGAGAGAGAGAGAGAGAGAGAGAGAGAGAGAGAGAGAGAGAAAGTGAGAGAGAGAGAGAGAGAGAGAGCGCTTTAGCAGAAATCCAAAGAATAGCTATACATGATTATAAATAAGAGCAGATATAGTAAAGCTCAATTAGACAAAGATGCAAGTTTATTTTTAAAGATTAAGAGTAATTAAGTATAAAAGAGGAAATGATACTATTTTTGTGCTATTTTCTATGTTATGTTAGTGTCCTTGCTTGGAACATCCTTTTCTGCTCCACATGTATTCATTTTCTGGTGGCTGACCTACAATAGCTAGTCTTCTTTATGTGCTGAAAAAGTACTATGGCATTAGACTAGAAATGTTCTTGAGTCCATGGCATCCAAGTGGCTAATGAATTCTGCTACCTATGTTCTAGGGTCTCTGTGGAGGTGGCAGCTCTTGGGTCAGTTTATTCCCCATTTAGAATCACACACTGTTACAGAAGACTAAGAGTTGATGAACACTTGGATAAGCTCCAAAACTATGTTAAAATCATTAAAATGTTTAAAGTCTTAAAAGAGTACCTAATACAGTATGGCAAAAAAAAAAAGTTTGGGGCTTCTAGAATTTTAAATTGCATTAGTTTAAAATTCCAGTATTAAAATTTATTTTAAGACTTACTTAAAAAGTTCGAGTAGTTTCAAATTTTGAGTTTAAAAAGTTAAAATGAATGATTTCATTAAAAAAAACAAATATAAAGATGAAGCAAACTAAATCAATAGAAAAAGATTTTAATATAATATCCTTCCCCAAACAAGATCTGGAATAGATAGATGTAAATGCTGACATAGTTGTTATCATGAAACAGGTATGTTTAAAACTTTCTTCCCTTATTTTATTTTTTAAACTTTTATTGGTGCATCAGAGTTTCACATCATATAATGTAGTTTACAGTCATAGTGACATACAGGCACATATCACTTGATAGGCTTTCCCCTGATTTCCTCTCTACTCCCTGCATCCCCATACAGGATATTGAGGATGACATTGGTATTCCATTTATGTATATAATGTCAAGGGCAGTAATTCCTTCATTGAGCCTCCTTCGCCCATACCTCCTTTCCCCTAGGCCATCTTGCTGGCTCCACTAGAGTTTCTTCTCCATTATCTGGAGTCCCTCTGGTATCCAGATTACTCCCCAGCTTCCACATATGAGAGAAAACGTATGACCCTTCATCAAAGGAAACCATCACGAGTCTAAAAGAGCATACAGAATGAGGAGGTCTTTGCCAGCTTCTTAAAACTTTTTTAAGTTAAAAATATCAGAAGCAGCCAGGCGTAGTGGTGTATACTTGTAATCCTAGTACTTGGATGGCTGAGACAGGATGATCACAGGTTCCCGGCCAGCCTCAGCTACTTAGTTAGACCGGTTTCAAAATAAAGAATAAAAAACAGGGCTGGGGATATAGCTTATAGGTAGAATGCCCTTGGGTTCAATCCAATAACTAACTAACTAACTAACTAAATAACTAACTAAATAAATAAAAATATATATCTTATCAAAAGCAATTTTCATACTTATGTAAATATTTGGTATGTATACTTTTTATCCAGCTTTTCTCATGTTAATATATATGGGTTTATGTCATTGTGAATTCTCTATAAATATTACTTATAATATTGTCTATAATATTCCATTAGCTGAGTGGATAATTTTTTTAATGTATACTGTATTATTGACTGTTTACATTTATTTTTTATTTCTCCTACTAAAATAATGTTGCGTCTAGTTATGAAGTGTATTATTTTATTTTGATTTTTTAATAGCAAGTAGAAGTTACAAATTGCACACAGTTTAAATCTATCAATATTTCCCTTTGGGATCTCCCCCCTCAGTTTAATCATGGGAAGTCCTCTACCTTTCCAGAACTATAGAAAAAAATCACTTTCTTTTCATTTTAGTTTTCTCTCAGTACTTGAGGTATTTTTTCTTTTCTCTGTAATCTGGCTATAAAATTGTAATAAATGCTGTGAAATATATATTTAGATAGTGTTCTTTTCTTATAACTTTCTTTTTTTGATTGCAGTATAAGATTTTATTTTCTATTGTATGAAAGGAAAACCAAGAAAACATTGAGTTAATTTAAAAGGCAAAACTTTACCCCTTAAAGAAAAAGTACAAACTGGTACTTTTATAATAGATCATTATATCTTACATAATATAAATGAAAATCACTAATGTATCTATGCTTGGTTTCCTAAAACTACAATGAACCACGGAATAAGTGGGAAACACGTTTACTTTTTAGTTGCAAATAAACATCTTAGGAAAGCACATAGCATGCTTTAAAAAATTTGTCTATGCATAGCCACTGACATAACCAAATTTTAATAGCCACTTCCTCCTCCTCCACTTTATTCAAAGTAACCAAGCACTCCATAGCCCCCTCCCCCCAACACACACACACACCTCTATCCCCGCCACCTCCTCACTGGAATCCTCTGTGTCTCCACCAGATCCTCTGTAGTCTCCACTGGATCCAAAAATATGGAATGCTTCATGAATTTATGTGTCATCCTTGCCCAGGGGCCATGCTAATCTTCTCTGTGTTGTTCCAATTTTAGTATATGTGCTTCCAAAGTGAGTACACTAATTTTCAATGATTGACTTATCGAATAATTATTTTTTCCTTATTGATTTAGGATATCACCCTTCCATATATTAGATGCTAGCACATGCCAGAGTCTTTTTCTGAACAAAACAGCTGCACTTTGAATAGCTAACAATTTATTAAAAATATTATTAGGAAGAAATTCTAAGTGAGATAACATGGCTCCGTGTGTCAAGCTGAGAACCCTATTAAATGAAAATGGTAATGATCACTCAGCAATGTTTTTAAAAAATGTTTTTGTGTTTCCTTGGGTAAACATTCATTTCACAAACCTCAATTTATATTTGTAAGCTCTAGCAATAAGCATCCCCTTGCCTCTTAGGTTTATTTTTTAATTTTAATTTAATTTTTTAAGATGTAATTCATTCTCAGTCCTCTCAGGGTCCTCACAGCAATTATAGATAAAGTATTAGTGACAAATTCTGAATATAAATGATGTTACAGAAAATTTAATCTACAGAACAACCATCATAAAATCTGTGATGAAGCTCAGTATGACCACTGTTGATTTGGATGGGAGATTGTTAATATATTAAACAGAGTGGGCTACAATTTATTATTCTTCACTATGTCTTAAAATTCTCAAAAATTGTGAGAGAAATGAAATATGCTGTAGTGTTGAGAAGCAACATGATGCAAAGAGAAGGGAGAAAGTCCTAAAATATAATTCAGTTCTGGAAAACTTTGTAAACATTCAATACCTGATTCCCCAATTCTCCTGTTTTGAGAGGAGGGAATGACAACAATGTTCATGGAGGAAAAAGATTATAACCTACAATCTATAAATTTAGAAATGTAGAAAGTTGGTCCTCTATATCTATTGGTTCCATAGTTGTGGATTCAACCAACCAAGGACCTACCCCCCCCCAAAAAACCCCCAAAACTTAAAGTTGCTGCATCCTGAACACTCTGCTGAATCTATGCAAATAAAGCTGTATGTAGGTGCACCTTGGGTCCTCTCCTGACCCTCAGTCTCTTTAGCATTCTTTGATCACTGTTCACCTCATGTCTTATTCCTATACTTTGCAGTAAGAGCTGTGGTAGTTGTATTTGTACTGAAAATATCTACAGACATTTCTTGTCATTATTCCCTAAACTATGTAACTACTCTATACATAGTATCTGCCTTACACTAGGTATCATAAGTAATCTAGAGATGATTTAAAACATCTAAAGGATGTAGGTTACATGTAAGTACTATGCCACTTATAGAAGAGATATGAGAATTTGCAGATTGGGTATCCAAAGGGCCTTGGAACCAATCCCCCTTAGATACCAACGAATGACCACACAAGTAAAATTAGCAATATACTTTCGTGTTGACATTATAATTCTAGTAAAATATATGAAGGGACTTTAATTTTGAATTCATAACAGTATATAATTAGTCATATTAATGAATATAAATAATAGATGATTATATTATGATTTGAGACTCTAATGTACCAGTAAAAGTATAAAAAGTTTTGATCAACTTTTCTTCCTTTTCCTATACCACTTTCTTTGCTGTACAGTTTCAACTACTTGAAGAAAGTTCATATACATTAGGTTATAAATGGAGATGAAGTAATCTCTGGTGACTTTTTTTTTTTTTTTTTTTTTTTTGCGGTACTGGAGATTGAACTCAGGGGCGTTCTACCTCCGAGCTACACCCCCAGCCCTATTTTTTATTCTTTATTTTGAAACTGGGTCTCACTAAGTTGCGGAGTGCCTCACTAGGTAGCTGAGGCTGGCCGCGAACCCGGATCCTCCGGTCTCAGCCTCCCAAATGCTGGGATTACAAGCGTGCGCCACCACGCCCGGCTTCTGATGACTTTTAATAACATCCTTAATACCAGTATTCCTGATACAATTACTATTCATTTCCTTCGAAAAATTCTCTATTATGTTCATGGAGTAATCTTATAATTCACAGATCAGCCACTATCCCATTTATTCTACAGAATAAAGTCTAAACTTGACTTTGTGTGACCTAGCCAATCCCTACTCTCCCACCTTGATCTCCAGTTCCTGGAAACCTTGTAACTTGTGAGCAAATCGTCCCAAAGCCTGAATTTCTCTTTCTACCTGGCCTGAGATTCTGCAAACCAGAGCTCCTAGAGAATTGTTGATGGAATGTAAGATCTTTTTAAAAATACTCTAATACTTCATTAGAAAGATGTAAGCAAAGAAAAACCAATCTTGCCAAATAAGCTGAACCCAAAGTACAAGGACAGTAAAAAAAAAAAAAGTCAAGTCAGCTTAACCCCAACTGGCATTTACAAGATTAACAATATGGTTTGTAGTGCACTTGGAAGGAAACCAATGAGCTTAAGATAATTAAGTGCTACCACCAAGGAAGGATTATACAGGTGCCAAATAGGGTTGTCTGAAACACCAAAATCCCTCCTTATCTCACAGTGCCCTAAAAATATGATGAACTGAAAGAAGGAGGATTCTAATACTGTTTGTCATACCCTGATTCAGACTGAAGGGAAACGTAGAAACCTAGACGGAGCAAAGGAAGCAACCAAAATAAGAGATACATGCTAGTTTGTTTGTTTTAATTTTAGTATGTAAATCCCAAGAGTTATTCTGAGTACTCAAGATTTTTTTATGCTCCTTCTGGCTCTTGTCCAATTAGTACAGGCAATAAATCATGGAGGTGCCCATTCACATTGTCCTGTCTCTTTTCTGAAAAAAAAAAAAACAACAGATAAATAGGTAAGTAAGTTAATAAGTAAGTAAAGTATAGACCTGGAAGGCAAAAGAGCCTGCTCTTCTTCTGGTGGGAGAAATGGGAATGATCTTTCTGGCATGCCTGTGCCAATGCCTAAGAAGGATGTGCAGGGTTCATGCAGTAGAACCACCTGTTGCTGTCTTATCCTTCAGGACCAATTTAAAGACCATTTCCTTCATGGAATTTTCCAGTTTGTCCTTGAGTTCTCCAGGCAGATTTAATTGCTCTTTACATTTGTCTATAGTACTTTATTCTGAATCCACAGTACAATATTTTACATTGTATATATTTAAACATTTTTTTTGGAATTCATTAAGGTTGGGTCTAGAGCTTCATCTTTTGTAATTCCAATGCTTTACATATAGTCAGCATTAGAAAAATGCTATTTTAATTAAAATGTCAAAGTAAGCTAGGAGCTAATCAATTTCTTCTTCATATTTACTTCAATGATTTCATGAAATGTCCCTTTGCACTGCAGCCTGTGACCAAAGATGTTTCTCTGAACGCTCATTGAATTTATTCTTAGTATCTTAAAGTTTAGAGCATAATTGTTTCTCACACATCCATTCTCACTATCTTGATAGATAATTGGATTCTTAAGATAGGAATAGCATTTCATCCAAAGAAATGTCTAGCACGATACTGACATCTGAGAAGAATTCAATAAATGCTTGCTGATTGGTATATTTAAAAAAAACATCCTGGTCTCACCTAATATATTAATATCTGACACATTAACTTTAATAGTAATGTAACATGAGACCTATGAATCAAAGGTAGATGTAAGGGAATTCTGAACTGCTTCCTTGCCTGGAATCATGGTGAATAGCAATACTCTGAAACCACGTTGACATTGATGTAAAACACACTCTTCCTCACTACCAATATGACCTTGAATTTATTACTTTTAACTTCATTTTTTCTCCAGCTATAAACTAAAGATAACAGAAGTGAGTACAACATACCATTGTCACATAGATTAATAGAGATAATATATATAAACACATAGCATAAGGCCTTGTAGGTAAGTGCTTCATGAAATATTATTTCTATAACAATTGAAAAATAGGAGTAATATCAAAATATATGTTAATGTGAGGAATAATATTATATTGACTTGAAACTTAGGCAAATGTGACTTAAACTTAAAAATGTAAATTGGTGGCTCACGTGTGAGAGAGTGGCCCCAAGTGTGTGCATGTTAGATAAGGATAAGACAGCCTACCAAGAGAGCCCAGGGATGAGATATGAACATACATCAGGCTCAACCAATCAGAATGGATTGATTGGGTGTGACTGAGTCCAGCCAATCAGAAGACCCCCAACCTAGAAGTTCCCACTGAAACAAACCATATAAACCCAGTGCCAAGACATGCCGTGCTCTCCATTGCCCAATGTGGGGCCCTCTGTGACAGTGATCCTAGGACCTGTCATTGAATTCAAGCATCAGTTGGAAGTGAACCCACTCTATAGGCCCTTCAACTGGGACAAGTCACATGTGAGTTCCCTGGGTCTGGTGACTGGCTGAAACTTAGGCCTAGACTTAGATTTAGGCTTAGACTTAAACTTAATTGAAGAAGTGTCAACTGAATGCATGCTTGTCAAAACTTAATAAAACAATTATTGCATGATCTAGAGTCCAGCTTGGTCACTTGCTTGTGACAGTTCATCAATGCAGGGAAACTTGGCAGATGTTTAAATTGCTTGCAGTATTTTTTATTTATCCCTCCTCCTCCACAGGAAAACACATGCAAATGAGGCTTTGGAAATAGGCAGGTATTCTTATTTTTAAAAATTACACAAATGGTAACATCAAAGAAAATAGTGATATAAAGAATTCTAGCTGAACATGGTGGTGCATGCCTATAATCCCAATACTTGGGAGGCTGGTCACATATTTGAGACTAGCCTCAACAACTTAGGGAGACTCTCATCAACCTAGTGAGAACCTGTTTCAAAATGAAGAATAAGGTAGGGCTAGAATGTCCCTGGGTTCAATCCCCAGTACCACAAAAACACACATAAAATATCCAAAAGTCCATCTCTTCATAAAAGCAACAGCAACAACATCAAAACTAGCAAAAAAAAAAAAAAAAAAAAAAAAAAAAAAAAAAAAAAAAAAAAAAAAAAAAAAAAAAAAAAAAAAAAAAAAAAAAAAAAAAAAAAACGCCGGGCGTGGTGGCGCATGCTTGTAATCCCAGCATTCGGGAGGCTGAGACCGGAGGATCCGGGTTCGCGGCCAGCCTCAGCTACCTAGTGAGGCACTCCGCAACTTAGTGAGACTCGGTTTCAAAATAAAGACTAAAAAATAGGGCTGGGGGTGTAGCTCAGAGGTAGAATGCCCCTGAGTTCAATCCCCAGTACCGCAAAAAAAAAAAAAAAAAAAAAGATAAACTTTTCAGAACTCTGGAAACTAACCAAAAACTTATAACAACTCAGGAAGCACTTGTTCAAGAAAAAAGATTAAATGTCTTTTAAAAAAACAAGCTTCATACCATTTTAACGTACCAGAGTCCTATCCTCTACTCACCATCTAGTGGTAGTTTTGAAATTTACCACCCATGCTCTCTCTTTGCTTGACTTGATCTAATCTTGGGCTTCCTTCTCTTTCCTTGTAGAGTATAGCATTAGCAAGTGACATGTTTTGGATTCACTTTTTTTTTTTTTTTTGCGGTACTGGGGATTGAACTCAG
>PVLC010018199.1:0-32367 GCA_004027655.1 Graphiurus murinus | reverse complement strand
CTGAGAGACTGATGTGATATTCCTTTTCACACCTTCCATCCATAAAGATGGTTCTTTTATTTGCAGCTGAAGCTATTATATCCAGAGCCTATGGCTGTTTGGCACTTTTAATGATGGATATTTTAAAAGAGAAACAGCAAGTAAAATGTGAAAATGTCCTCTGGGACATTATTTTATTACTACATGTCCCTTATCATTTAGATATACTAGATATAGTATGAAAAATTTGCTCAATTTGTTTGTTGGCTGCTTGGCAAAGAATCAAATAACAGGTGCTAAAAAAAAAGTAATGCTTAGCTAACCTAAGCAGTGTGTGTGTGTGTGTGTGTGTGTGTGTGTGTGTGTGTGTGTGCATGTGTGTGCCATAAAGCAAGGATGGAGAGGTTCACATCTGTGGAGAAGTCAAAAGTCATGTAGCTTGAAAAAGCAGTATGGCATCATAGAGGAAGAATAGGCTCTGAAGGCTGGTGAGCTTGGATTCGTTATTCATTTCTGAGCATCCATTTCTTCAGTGATCATACATGATCATATTAGTACTTCACATAGTTTGAAGTACCAAATGGATTAATTAAAGTCAAGTATAGATCAAGATGTTTGTTATCTTTTTGCTTACTTTTAATTATGGATTCTATTGACAATGTAAAAATTACATGATAAAGTCCTATGAAAATAGCCTGCTTTACCCTTTGTGAAAGCCACTGGAGATACTGTGTGAGGTCCTAGGATGATGCCTCTTTCAGATAAATTTTGTTGTTACTTTATTGGGATCAAACCACTGCATTCTATAACCACTATGTAGAATAGTCACCAGATATCTATACCTCTCAAAACTGCCTTACTGGGTCTAAACTGTCCAGTCTTGGGAGTAACTCTCTGGTGCCCATCATTAGTAACTATTGAACTGAGAAGTGTTGAATTGAAGGCATTATTCAGAAAGAGAATCTGATGCATTAGAGAAAAAAAAAAAGTTATCCAGGTTCATTAGTAGATAAACTGTGGGGAGTTAACAAGTAGAAGAGTTCATAGATATCTAAATAGGGAAGGGCCCACAAAAAGAGTAGCAAGAGTGGATCAGCAATGATTTTGTTGAAAGTTCAACCTGATTATCTTCTTTCTTTTATATTAATTATAATAGAAAGCCCTTAGAGCAGAAGTAGGGTCAGTCTCTCCAAAATATTTTTCCTATTAGGCTTTATGTTAGAGATTTTGGATTGGTTGCTGAACCAAATATCTGACATTATTTATATATTTAAAACCTCATTGTGACTGCTTTCACTATTTATTTATCTAATGTAATGCACTGTACATTTTATATTTTATTGTATTTCAGAAAAGAAATATCCTCTTCTACCAGGAGACATCCGTATTTTATACTGAAATTAAAAGATAGGCATTTTTTGATGTAAAGATAGATGTAGTTCTAAAATATTCAATCATTTCTCTGCATAGTGATTTCAGCTTTGGGATCCTGCTCTTAAAGTATAATTGACATAATCACGATAAGTCTACAGAAAAGGTATAAAACATTCATAGTTTCCATCTAACTTCACCAGTTTTGATAGTACTGATGGCCCACTGAGTCTTTCTTTCCATCTTTTACTCTAGCAAGGCTCTGTGGTTTCCTGAGAAATCAGGTCAGAAAATGAACAGCAATGGTAGACCTTAACAGATTTTATTTTGTGCAGAGTTCTGAATGTTGAGTACCAAAACTCAATTTCCAAAGCTCTCACCATAGCCTAGACGTTGAGCTTCAGCTTTTATTTGAGCCTTGTTTCTTTTTCTTGGAGACTACAGCACTGTGCCTTTAGGTCAGATCTCACCTGGTGGTCTTGGAGGCATCTTATGGAAGCTTCGTTAATGGTTTCACAAAATCTTTGACTGCCTGACAGAACTTAAAGGTTGTCGCTGTGCCACCTCTTTTTCTTATATGCATACCTTGATGTTTTGCCACTTTGTTTTATTCCTCCAGGAAATAAATATATATTCTTTTCATAAAATATATGTTAGCTGTGTGTGGTGGCATATGCCTGTAATCCCAGTACTTGGGAGGCTGAGACAGGAGGATCTTGGATTCATGAACAGCCTCAGCAGTGTAGCAAGGCTCTCAACAACCTAATAAGACTATCTCTACAAAAAATATAAAGGAGGGCTTAGGAATAGTGAGAAGTAGGTTGGAGGGAGAATGCCCCTGATTTCAATTCCCAGTAACACACACATAGACACATACACACACACACACACACACACACACACACACACATATTCCATTTTATAGCTTTAAGCCTATTTTGTAAAGATATTGTGCCTTTACTGTTTCCTGCCCACATTTTTTTTATAATCAGGAATTCTGAGCTGGGAGTGGTGGTCCACACCTGTTGTTCCAGTACTTGAGAAGCTGAGGCAGAAGGATTGCAGGTTTGAGGACATCCCCAGCAGTGTAGCAATACTCTTATCAACCTAGTGAGAACTTGTTTCAAAATAAAAATAAAATAGGACTGGGGACTTAATTCAGAGGTAGAATATCCCCAACTTAAATCCCCAGTAACACACACACACACACACACACACACACACACACACACACACACGATTCTGGGCACTATCTTCTTATAATGTAGTCCCAATTTTTATGTATTTAAATTCAAACACTCCTCTTTAGAAATTTATTAGTTTAGTTATTTAGATCTATTTAATGGGATTACAAAACTAAATTATAGAAAAGTTGGAAAATATCAATATAAAAAAGAAATCATTTTTGTTCATTTCCAAATTCAAGAACAGACATTTATGTCACTTTTATGCATTATGTTTTAAAAACATTTTAGATATGTAACACATTATAATTTAAGTGACTGTATAATACTTTTATCCACTGCTATTATAGAATTAAATATTCAAAAGTTTCCTTCTTGCAAAGACAGCAATTTTTAAAACCAATCCACCATGATATTTAAAACACATTTTATGTATATTTTAATTTTAATTATTGCAAAAAAATGCTATCCTGAGATGTCCATTCTCCCTCCTATCACAAGATAATGTGGTACGGTAATGCATGACTAGGCATGCTTGGCCTCTGAACCAGTGGACGTGTGGTGGCCCTTATGATCCCTGTCTTCTGGTGAGAATAGTCCCATACATTCTCCTTCATGCTGTACTATAATTTTCCAAGACTAAATTAAATAGACACTGTAGCTTTCCCTCCCCTCTCCACTCTTTCTCCCTTTTGACTCCCTCTGAGGGATGCCAGGCATCAGATCATACACATGGAAAGGAATTGAAGCCTCTTACTGAGAGCTATGCAAGTGCTCCAGCTTGAAAGCGGACCCTTCAGTTCCAGTGCAGCCTTCCATGGCTGGAAACCAATCTGGCATCTGTGTTGCAACCTCATGATGGACCTGGGTACCTAAGGCTCCTCACTGTATTCAACCTCAGAAATTGTGTGAGATAATTTTGTCATGTGTAGCTACTAAATTTTGAAGTAATTTTTATGCAACAATAAGTAAATGATGCAGGGAATAAAGGGGAAGGAGATTCTTGCTTATATCCAGAACACACAAAATCAAGAAGTAAAATGTCAGCCTCTCTATAAGTAGGCTTAATTAAATCCAAACTGGGAGAACATTATGCAATAAATCAAGGGACCCAAGAAGAAGGATTCATGTGAAAGTTTAGAGTTGAGAACAAGGCCATTGGGAGATTTCCTTGGTTCATTGTCCCTTTTCAGAGAGAAAAGTGCCCCCGTTGGTGCTTCCACTGCCTTCTTATTTTTATTCAATGCCCAAAATACATCACAGGCTACTACCACCTCCTAAGCCCCAGATCATTTAAATGACCCCTGCCCCAGAAGTTGTATGGTCAAAAGGCAGTATGGGAATCTGTGGTCTAAATGAATTCCAAATACCAAGGGCAACTGGCTATCGGGCTTCTTGTATGTTTGTAAAATGCATTTGGGGAGATAAGCTTGGTGCATTCAAATAAACAAAGCCAAGATATCCATTACATAGCCTGGGTACTGTTTGCATAAGTCAGGATCTTCCTAGAGTGACATTGTCCTTCTCTTATGGTAAATTTCTCCATGACTATCCTATCATACTTATGATTTGTATATCATAGTTCTTTAAATATTAGTTTCATTGGTCAGAAATAGAAAATACCCATTTTAATGCTATCGTGGTATGTTCAATAATCCCTTTACTTCCCAAACATTGCACTTCTTTATATACAAGTAGCTTCTCTTTTATTTTATTAACAATTGAGTAAATTAGATCTTACAATCTACTTCAAACCTCCAGTTCTATTACTCCATGAATATATGGGCTGTTCTAAGTAGGAGGACATAAATCTATAAACCATTAAATGGTGATAATCTACAACATTCTACAGAATGGTCTTACAGACATTGTTAAACTCAGAAGAACTTACTATATACATCCTGGAGGTACAGTGAATGAATAGCCCAAGGTGTATATGAGTGTGGAGTGTGTATACATATGTGTGCATATGTGTGTGTGTGTGTGTGTGTGCATGTGTATGTGTGTGTGTGTTCGGAATATATATATATATATATATATATATATATATATATATATATATATATATATGGAGAGAGAGAGAGAGAGAGAGAGAGAGAGAACAAGAACAAGTTTTGATAAATTAATTTCCAGGCATGAAAAGAAACTTTGGCTTAGAAGACTTCCATTTGGCTGTAATTAGCAAAATTGTTCCATAGCAATCTTCGAAAAACACTAATGTGACCATGTTATAATTCTCTTTAAAATCCTTCAATAGCCCGGCACCTAAAACAAGTATCCTAGCCTGGAATTATTGACTCTTACAAATTCTATGGCCCTTTGGGGAATTTGTGCATATACCAAAAAGACTAGATGGTAGAATGAAACTTTCCCCTCCCCACTACCATTAGCAAGTTTGTTCCCATTCTCTGAGGCTCTTGGTTTATATAGAAGTATGTAGAAAGAAACCTTAGTAGGTTTTGCTAGGCAGGGGCTAACCCTGTAAGGCTTGGAACTGCATTTGTACTAAGAAGAGGAAAGTTTACTTATTAAGACAGAGATGAAAGAAATGAGCAAATAAAGACGCGAAAGTCTCCCAGTACTCTCGCAGTTCCATCAAGGGGAATGAAAATAATTAACACAGAGCTGATACCATGCAACCGGAGAACAGGGAGGCCAGGAGGGAGGGGAGCAATGGAAAGAGTTTAGAGGGTCTCTGTTCCACTAAGTAGAAACCAACAGGACAGTGTATGTCTAGTTTCCTAATATATTAGTTAGAATATTCTTGAAGACAGCTAATGAAAATTGAGTTCAGATTTATTTTAATATATAATAGATTTACAAGGTACCATAAAAGAGGACTCTATGGCAGGTGGGCATCAAGGCTGTATTGATTTGATTCTTCCCATGTCTTCGTTTTGCCTTCGTGGTATCAGGTTAATTCTGCAGCCTTGCTCCCCTCTCCATCAGATCAGAGTTCTAGAATACAACTGACAACAACCCCTGTGGCTGCTATGTTCTTAACCACATAAATGAGAAGAAAGTAATGGTGCTCTTTGCTTCAGAAAACTCTCCCAGAAATGCAAGGGTGCTTATTTCTCAGAAGCCTCCAGTAAATCCCTTGGTCAAATGTGAGTCTCTTCCCCCTCCCTGAAACAAAACCCATTTACAAGAGGTGGGATTTTGATGTTCAGCTTAAGCTGGATCCACATGCCTTCCCCTATATCATGAAGGTTGAGCCAGTTTCTTGCACAATATTTTCATGCTAGGTGGAGGAGATGAAACTTTTAGAATGAAAACTGGGAAAGCCTCCAAAAAACACAAAAAACTCAAAACCAGCTTTTGATACCAGAAATCAGTCACCACTCCATGCTACTATATTATTCTGTGGAGATACCACATGCTAATCTGATATACTAAGAGTAAATAAATAAATAAATAAATAATATTTAAAATGTAGCTGTAAAACACTTACCACCTTTGTCAGCATTAATGTAGTTTAGAAAAATATGTGAGTATCTTTTCATGAAAACAGTAAAAATATTTGCAGAAGTTGGCAGGCATTTGTGGTCGCAAAATATTAAGATTCACTGTAATTGAGATACATTTCTTAGTTAACTTTCTCTTCTATTATTTTTCTAATTAACATGAGCACTAATACAAAGTGGTTCAGACACTTCCCTTTTCTCATTCTGGGCCATTTCATGTTGCAGGTTCTTTGACCACATCACTTTCATTGCCTGGCAGGCCTTTTTTCCTCTTCTGCCATGCAAGCCCTATCTTTGCCTTTATGACTGATTTCAGATATGACATCTCCAGGGGAATTGCTCTTCATCGTTTGCTCTTGAAGAGTTGATCCAACTCTTTTGTACCAGTGTCCCCTTAAGATAAGTACTTAAGCTGCAACATTAGTACTCTTTGTTTGCATGTCCCATGTCCTAATGAGACTAAAAGAGTTACTTTCAGGATTTATACCTGTCCTGTTCATCTTTACACTAGCTGTGCAGCCTGTTAAACTCTTGTTAAGTGAACACAGAACCACCACCAGGCTTAGTGGTCAGCAAAGTGAGAGAATGTGATTATTATTACTAAGTTATTAGTAATAATTATTACTATTATTAATTTCATAGAAGGTTATAAGGACTTTGGAACCATCAGGACAATATGGTCAAAATAGACCTTTTCAATAAATTATGTGATGCCATTTAATCTTGGAAATTTACACATTATGAACCTAAATCAAAATAATAAACATGTATCTTCAGAGATGACATTTACTCAGTGCTTCCAGAATGTCAGGCACTATGCTAAGTGCCCTGAAGATGTTATTCTATTTGATCTTTATAACAACTCCAGGAGATGGACTCTATTGTGTCCATTTTGTTGATGAGAATGATTAGGTTTGCAGTGGATATAATCTGCCATGCCATACTATGTGTAAAGAAAGAATATAGGATTTAAATTCACATATTTCCATTTATAATTGGAGCCCTGGAGATCAGTTAAGGTTCATGCTATAAGATGTGCTGTGTACCCTGCAAGGTGCTAGATATTTTATGATAAAATAATTGTGCAAGATAGGAATCACCATTCTTATTTTAAATGTGGGGAATCCGAGATTTAAGGAAGACAATTAAATTTGCCCAAAGACAATAATCTGCAAATGTTAGAACTACCTTTCATTGTTCACTTACTTCTTGACTGTATACACTTTTCATTGAAAATTTCAGAAAGCAAAGGGCTAACCACACCTGATGAATTTGTGTGTGTGTGTGTGGGGTGTAGAATACTGAGGCTTTTATGAGAAAATGTCTCTTCCTTCCAAGGACTTATAGTCCTGTCATAACGATAAATAAAATGTTAAAAAAATTGAAGCTTGGCAATGGTATTTGAGGCCATCTAAGAAAATAATGTGAGTGGGGCATGGTGGTGCATGCCTGTAATTCCAGTACTTGAGAGACTGAGACAGGAGGATATCAGGTTCAAGGCCAGTCTCAGCAATTTAGTGAAGCCTTAGCAACTTAGTCAAACAGGTTAAGAAATGTCTGGGGGTAGAATGCCTCTGGGTTCAATTAACTGTACCAAAAAAAAAAGAGTGAGAGAGAGAGAAAGAAAGAAAAGAAACAAAAAAGGAGAGAAGGAGAGAGGGAGGGAAGGAAAAAAAGAAGGAAGGAAGGAAGGGAGGGAGGGAGGAAGGAAGGAAGGAAGGAAGGGAGGAAGGAAGGAAGGAAGGAAGGAAGGAAGGAAGGAAGGAAGGAAGGAAGGAAAAAAATTGAATGCCAATAAAAATTTAAATATCATTTTAGTAGAAAAGTAGAGAGAAATCTCAGGATAGAGAGTGACTGATTTTCTCAATGAGTAAGTATTGATGTGAGCACTTGGGGGAAGGGGTTTGGGCTCCAGACTCACTCACTGTCATTGAAAAAGCCACTCCATTGAGTGCTGCTACACTGCAGTGTAAAGTTTTTGTAGATTGCTTTGTAGGTTAATCTCACTAGACTATAAGTTACTTGAGGGCAATGTATTGTTATATTTTTGTTTCCAGAAAATGACTCAATGTGTTGTACTTGGTAAATATTCCATCAAACTTGTTACCATCACTTCAAGCAGGGGAGAATGATCAGAGGAAGCATCATGAAGGAAGCCAGTTTAGAAGTGCAGAAAGGTTTTTGGTAAGTTAAGATGAAGCAGGGAATCTTTTCAGGTTGATTAAATGGAGTGAGACACTTTCTGGTGTAGGAAAGGATTTTGGTGGGTAAAATTGATCCTTAGCATCTTCTTGTTCCACTGGCACTAAGTGACCATCAAAATCTGGACTAGTCCTGTAGACAGGGCACCAAGGGATGCCTCATGTGAACAGGGAATGGCTCAATTCTAGAGGCTGTCACCCTACCCTCAGGTTTGCTATGAGTTGTCCTGTAAAGTTCTGTCTGAACAGCCAAGATAGGTACTCTTTACTAAACTTTTAACTGTAGTATTATTTGATACCAGACAATTCATTTAACTTCTCTGAGCTTCAACTTAGAAAGTAGTAAAATAGGTAATATAGTCATACACCATGTAACTATGTTTCAGTCAGTGATGGAGCACATGCAATACTAGTAGCTTTAGATTATAATGGAGCTGAAATATTCCAATTGCCTAATGATCTTGTAGTTATGATAAAATCATAGCATAACATTTTACTCATGTGTTGTAGGGATATAGCTATAAACAAATACACCTACTGCATTGCTGGTCCTACAAAATATAACACAATTGTATACAGTACATGATATTTCATAGTGATAGCAGATGACTATGCGATTGTTTTATGCTTTTACTATATGGTATACTTTTTTTGGTACTATGGATGGAACCTATGAAACCTATTGGCATTCTACCTCTGAGATACTCCCCAGCTCTTTTTATTTTTCTTTTGAAATAGGGTCTTGCTAAGTTGCTGAGGGCCTCGCTGGCCTCAAACCTGTGATCTTCCTGTCTCAGCCTCCCAAGTACCGGGAGTACAGGTGAGTACCACAGCATCCAACACTATAATATACATTTTTGTTATGTTATAGTGCACTTTTTCTGGTACTAAGAAAGTTTACTGTAACATATTATGTCCTGTTTCTCTGGCAGAAGTTTTATCTTTCTCACATTCACTGTGCCTTTTATATCATCAAACAACATCTAGTAACTGCTCCATATCACTATCTTGTTCACACATGAATAAATAGTTGTATCCTTGTCATTAAATGGTGCATGGCCGTACATAATTTAAGACACTTGATCTTGAATGAACATATTCAACATATTCTGATACCTCATATGCTTTGGCTCCTTCATTCTGGCCCATGGGGCTACTTAAGACAAATTACCCATTATTTTACTTGCTGGATATGGCTTTGCATTCTCTTCTTATAGTCAAACCTGATGATGTGGTCTGCTTACACACAAGTCACAAGGACATCTTCTAGCATTTGGCAGGCATCAGCAGCCAGATTTATTCCTTAATTTTTTAGATCCATCCTGGGTTCTTTATCCTCTCTCGGAGCAGGGTGTAGCACTGAAATAAATGAAAGCCCCAAACTAAGAAGCTGCATAGATGGAAATAAAATAAGCAAGTCCAAAGGAAAAAACTGGAATACACTCCACAAAGAGAGATCCTATTGAAACTGTGCATTTCTCACTGAAATCTCTACTCCCTACCATAAGAAATTTGGACCTCATTTTGACTTTGATTTACATCCAAATCCCTCTGTACAGGATGAATGAGTGGAAAGTGAAGAGATAGGAATGTGCTTTGGTAGAGAGAGGAGCTTCTCCTGGGGGTTGGAGTATGTCACCAAAGTCATCACATTGCAGTAAGATCAAATAGTAAAATACGTGTGAAATTACTTTGAAAAAAATTCTGTACAAAAACTACATGTTGGAATTAGATGATTTTATTGCTATAAAGGTTTTGCATTAATGACTTACTCCTGGAAAAAGAGCATATCAAAATCTCTTTCTCCACAAGAGCTATGCTTCCTATTCTTTAGAATAAAAAAAAAACCTACTTTTATAATTTTTTTTTTTTTTTTTTTTTTGCGGTACTGGGGATTGAACTCAGGGGCATTCTACCTTCGAGCTACACCCCCAGCCCCTTTTTATTCTTTATTTTGAAACAGAGTCTCACTGAGTTGCGGAGTGCCTCACTAGGTAGCTGAGGCTGGCCGCGAACCCGGATCCTTCGGTCTCAGCCTCCCGAATGCTGGGATTACAAGCGTGCGCCACCATGCCCGGCTACTTTTAAAATTTTTAAACCCAAGAAAAATAGTAAATATAGTTGCAGAGCAGCTAAACATGCATTAGGTCCCAGCTGTGATTTTACAATGCATTGTAATAAGAGAAGTAAATTACTTTTATCTTCATAGACATGAGTTTGTTTCTAGGCTTTCCCAAGTGGACAGATATTCTTGTTTGAAAGTGATTTCTGCTTTACCTTTCTATTAAAATGAATGGAAGAAAAAAGGTCAAGTTTATTCAGAAAATTGTTAGTTATCCTTGGGAAAATAATAAATCAGCGTGTGTGATCTTAATCAATTTTCATTCATGGTTAAAGTTCACACAAAGTTTAGCTTGATGTCCCTGGGTAATGGAGATGGTGACTGCACAATAAATATACCTGAATCTAAAGTCCTCTAGACAATATTGCTAATAAAGCATATGTGTCTGGTCCCATGACATAGAAATGCTTAAATTAGAAAAGCTGCTTACTTAGATGCTGGGTTAATAGGAGCATTCTCAATTCTCAATCTTCATTATTCCCAGTGTCAAGTGGGAAAATTGACTTAAGCACACTGTCTGAGTTGTAAATCAGAATACTTAAATGATGTCTAGGGAACAGCCACAGAGGAAGAACCTAGAAGTGGATGATATTGGGAGATGAATACCCCATAAAAGGAAATTGGACCTTTTGTACAGTGATATCTATAGCACAGAGGTACCCCACATGAGTTTCCAGTTTCTCAGCCAGCTCCCCACATACTGGACCATGAAGTCACAAGGGAAGGCATGCTCTTTTGAAGATGTGATAAGAACTGGGATCAGTATGACACTCAGAATAAAATTTGGAAAAAAATAATTCATGCCTGCAAATCCAGTGCAGATAAAGATGAGATTAGGTGCTGGAGCTGTAATGGTGCTAGTGATAGATACACTGGTGATAGAAGTAATGTTGGTGATAGATAATCACAGATGGAGAGTATCAGGGTAGGCCAGAATAATATAAGGAGGACTTTGGGTGAAATTGGGTCTTAATCTGAGTAGTAAAGTGAGAGGAGGACTTTAATGGCTAATGCAGCTGGAATGATCATTCCTGGGCTTGGAAAACATGAACTTAAATAGAGAGACGGGGATAAGGATACTTTGTGATGGAGCTATGTAGATACTAACCTATTTTGTGGTAGTCAGAATGCATGTATATCATGAGATATTTTAGTAACAAAGTAAAATACTACATCGACAATCATATATATGTATGTAGACATATATATATGTAAGGGGCAAGTATATACATTAGATGTATCTATAAATAAATTTTATGTGTATGTATGCATACACATATGCACATATAAATATATTTTTTTTTCAAAAAATGATTTGTAGTTCATATCTGTATTCTTGGTTTACTTTACTTGATCTCAATAACAATCTTTTAGTTGGCAAAGGAAATGAAAAACACTCATGTATCTTGTCATGTTTATGCTGATAAATTTCCGGCAAACATTTTGTTAATAATATGTTAAAAACCAAGATTGGCATGGTGGCATACTCCTCTAATTTCAGTTCTTAGGAGGCTGAGATAGGAGTATTGGAGATTTGAGACCAGCCTCAGCAATTTAGCAAGGCCCTCAACAACTTGGTGAGACCCTATCTCAAAATAAACAATAAAATAAGGCTGAGGTATAGCTCAGAGGCAGAATTCCCCTAGGTTCAATCTCCAGAATAATAAAAATAATAACAACAATAATAATAAAAACAACAACAACAAGAAAGACTAAACAAACCAGGGAGTACAAGATTATAACAAACAAACCAGGGACTATAAAGTCCCCAAATTTGACAGTTTAATAGTTGTTGAATATATAACTGAGAAACAAGAAAAAAAGGCAGTGAGGACAAGAATAGGAGAATAGAGAACACTAGCCAGGATGCTTTCAGTAGCAAGTGATGGAACACCCAATTCAAGCAGGCTTAAATGGAAAAAAAAAATGATACTCTTTTCTTTTAGTTACCAAGATAGTTCCAATGCACTTCACATGTGGGTTAATTAGGATACCAACTCTGTTTTTGTGTTCTCTTTACCCCATGTGTGTCAGCTTCATGCCCTGATTAGCTATTCTCATGATAGCAAAATGGCTCTATCATTTCCAAGGCTTCATATGTATAGTCCATTCTGATAGGAAAGAGACAGCAGAGCATCGCTGTTATTTTTAAATAACAGGTCATTTTTAAATGTTGTGTAGACTAGTCTCTAAAAGAACATAGCATGTTCTCGAAGTATCAGAAGCTTCAGTGAGAGTTCCAAGTCACTGGAAGCGATGCCTGGCCATATGAGAACAAGAATAGGAGAATAGAGAACACTAGTGGCTTTTGGTGGACCTTGGCATTCTTTGGCTCATAGATTCATCACTCCAAACTCTCCATCAATCTTCACCTGATCTTCTCTCTGGAATTCTGTGTCTTCTCCTCTTCTGTCTTTTATGACAACATTCATCATTCAATTGAGAGCTCACCGTAAGTCCAAGATGACATCATCTTGAAATTGTTCACCTAATTGTACCTGTAAAGACTGACCCTATTTTCAGATAAGTCCACATTCTCAGATCCTAGATGCCAGGAACTTGGAGCTGTCATTTTGGGCCCATAATTACTTCCATTACAAAACTCTTGGAAAAGGACCCCATGAGTGAAGGTCCACATAGTAGAGGAGAAGATTTTCTGGACACATTTAACTCAGGCAAACAGAGGGGTGTATTTTAAAGTGGTGGTCTTCCAAGTAAAGAGGGATGAGAATATTTTGGTGCTTCTAGTTATAATTTTGTATACCCATAGAAATAAGAAAGGAATCAATGTGTTCTGATATTGAACATGTAGATTGTCATCATGACCCTCATTGGTATGTGAATTAGTATTCATTTGTCCACTTGCTTTCTGTGTTTTGGGATCCATGGCTATTCTCATAGGCCCCATTAAATGGAGTTATGAATATGGTGTATTTTTAACTAAGACAATCCTCACAAAACAAATAAGTATACTTACATATTGCTTCTGATTGAAGATAATACAAATTATGTGTGCATGATGTAGAATGAACTTCTTTAACATCTTTTCACTTGTGGGCTTCTTAATTACCTGTGTCAACAATGTTCTGCCTTGAATTTCCTCAATTTAAATACAGTTACAAGTTTCTATTTTTCTGGTTGGACACTCCAATGTATTTCAGGTAGAAGTAAATAGGTGATCATCATTTAGTTGCATCATGTTTTGAAATTTCCCATAATTTTCTCTTCAGCTAAGATATTTATATATCCTTTTCTACTTTGCCTCAAGAAATTGCCAAGAACCAATTTCATTTTCAATATCACAGGGAGATATTATAAGAAAAAAATAAAGTTGATTGGTAAAACAAAAATTCAGATTTATAATTGGTGAATTTCAGATTAATCTGTATTGTGGAATAGATCCAAATAATATTTTTTTATTTTCTTTTTGCAAATGGATCACTGAAAGCCCATTATATTTAATAAGAAATTCTTATTTATTATCTCTTAAAGGGTTGGGAGGATGAGAGGTTTAGGAGAAATTGAGAGGAGAATGTGATTAGGAATGGATTTCATGCAGGGAAAGGAAGAAATATAAAGCAAGATCATAGTATGTCTTTGCATATGCAAACAAAGTAGAGTTAACTAGTTGCAACAGCCAGTGAACCTGCAAAGCTACACACATTTAGTATCTGACTCTTTATGAAAGAGTTTACCAACCCTGCTAGAAAATGAGGTACTTCTGCTTATGAGGATCACCTTGACTCTTTCATTTGTCAGGTAAACCATTCTGGAGCACCTGTCATGTGCAGATGCTAGGTGCTATACACAATAAATAGAAACCAAGTGTAGTTAAGGATTTCTTCCTGCAATAGGATATAGATGATATGCAAATTAAGGTAAGATTAGTAAACAAATGACTGCTTAGCAGCAGTCCAGGAAAGCATAGTTCCAGAAGACAAGTATTTCCAACTAAGTTGGAGGCCCCAATATCAGAAATAAAGATTTTACTTTTCATTCACAGTAGGTAGACCCAAGATTTCTTCCTTCCTGTGCACACAGAGAAAACAAAACTGAGTTACTTTTGCTTTAAGTTCAGCCTATTAAATCTCACATAGTTTCAAAGAAAACAGAATTTAAACATATTAAAGTCAAATGAAGCAACTTTGAATTCATGTACTCATCTATTTGCTCATCAATATTCAAGTGCCCTCTCTGCCAACTGTCATGTGACCTGCAGAGGATAGATAGTAACATAGCTGAGATCATTCCCACCCCCCAGAGAGCCTGTATTCCAGTGGGTGGCAGAGCGTGGATATTTTCAATTTTTTACAATTATAAATCTTTAATGTCACTCTGATGCAAAACTTCTGGTTATTTTCTTAAAATACATTCTTATAAGTAGAATTGCTAGTAAAAAGTAAAATTATTTTAAGATTGTGCATGTATATATAACATATATACATACATAAATATATTGCCATCCAGAATAAACATAATTATTAGTTTACCTAATATTTGAAAATAGAGATATCCATATAGTTTTTTCACCTTAATCATCAGGCACTTTTAATTTTCAGGTTATACTTTATTTGGAACTAAAAAATGCAAGAACATCTAGTTTAGTGTGCTAGCCACCTTCCAAATCCCACTGAAGTATAATTAAGAGAGAATTGCTCAATCTAATATCTTTTCACTCAATAAGTACTTGTTTAATGTCACCATTTCCAAGAAGAAAAGTGATAAGTATAAGTGTGGAACTGATGGCAAGTTCCCTTGACGTGGGTTCTGGTTTCTGTTTCTGAAAAGCTGACACATACTTCGGGTTTGTTTGCTTTTCTGAGGATGTGTGTAAGTTTTTTTTATCATGGTAGATCATGGTAAATGTCCACTACTTGATGTGACCTGATATTCTTGGTATAAAAATATATTAATAAGTCAAAATTATTTCTAAGGGTTCTGATATATCAGAATTTTCTATATAATGTGACATTAATAACCATTTAGAAGATTAATGAAAGAAAGGAAGAATTAAAAATGAAGAAAAGAATATCAGTCTTATTCCATAATGCTAATAGATTCCCAAGAATGATAAAGTCATTTATAAGAGTGTTTTCAGTTTAAAAATTATAAATATATTAATATACATTATGTCTTCCAGCCTTTCCCTAATTTCTGAAAAACATATAAAGATTTAGTAGCAGAAAAAAATATATAGGACTGTAAATCTTCTGTTTTATGTAAGCATAGAATAGGGTCTATGAAAAGGATAGCAAGAGGCACTGATTCCATATGAAATTAAGGTAATTTAGCACCAAAATAGAGGTAACAGTTGAAAAGAAAATATTCTCCAGTAGAAGATTCTCAGTAATTTAATTTGTATTGATATAAATAATCTTTCCTAACTTTGCTTTGAATGATGTATAATCTCTTAATGGCTGAATTGTCAGTGGGAGGAAAATTAATGCTTTATTCACTGAAGAAGTTCAAACAAGAAATGATCATCCTCTTTGGTGGAAAATGAAAAAATACTCAATATTGATGTGTTTAACACTCTTTTCTATATTTCTTTGAAGTAACTTTGAATGCTTCATGAAAGACAAATATTTATTGTGCAGGCAAAATAATTTTACAATCTTCAGTTATAAATAATCTTAAACATGTTAAAACCTTGGCACCACTATGTTTATGTCAATCCCTCAGTAATAAAAACATGAATGTTAAAAATTAAAATGAAGGTCAGTTATTAACATAAAGCTACTGTTCATCAAGATACAGCTAATTAAAATTGTGTGTGTGTGACTAGGAATTGAACCCACGGGCATTCTACCTCTGAGATACAACTCCAGCTCTTTTTATTTTTTGTTTTGAAACAGAGCTTTTCTAGGTTCTTGAGGGTCTCACTAAGTTGCTAAGGCTGTCCTCGAACTTGTGATTCTCCTGCTTCAGCCTACCAAGTACTGACATTACATATGTGCACCATTGTGCCTGAATTAATTAGAATTTTTAGTCAATTTAAGTAAATGATTTTACTTTGGTATTGAAAATCAGAACAAACAGTCACACACAGATACCCCTCCTCCCCATACATACATACATGCAAATAAGGTTGCTATATTGCTTGAGGGATGATATTTATTGAATATTTACATATGCCAATAAATACTCAATACATTCAACAAATTAAAGAGAATACTCTGTTTATAGTATCATCAAGAGAAAATAAATATAATTGACAAAATTAGGAAACAACTCATGACTCTACTATATCACCAAATATGTGGTGTAGATGTCTGATTTTCTTTCTAGACTTAAAGCATATTAAAATAGTGTGTTAATTCACAAGATTCAAGTTATAGGACCAACCTAGGTGTTCATCAAAAGACAAATGGATAAATAAAATACAGTATATACACAGAATAGAGTTTTACTTAGCCATAAAGAACACACTTTTGTTCTTTGAAGGATAATTGTCCAAAGGAGAGAACATCATGCTAAGTGAGGTTAGCTAGTCTCAAAAAGTCAAGGGTCCTGTTTGTACTCATATGTGGAAGCTAGAACAAAAATAGGGAAGGAAGGAGACTTGGTGAAAATGAAGAAACCAATAGAGTGGTGGGAAAACATTGGGAAAAGGAGGAGAAGAAGGCAATAAGCAGTCTTGAGAGAGGAACTTGTCCAAACAATGCAATATTTGTATAAGAAAGTATCACTACCAACCTAGCATGTATGTGGAGGAAGGAAGTGAGTTGGAGCTTGAGGTACAGAGGGAAACACACAAAGATTTGTTGTGCACAAATATAATCATAATACTCTAAATCTCATTATGGGTAGAGTTACAACTCATCAAAAAAAAAACATTATAAACATATAGAAAAGAAAAAAGCATCTAGTAAAAACATAGTATTTTAGCATTACCAAAATTCCTAATGAAAATTATCTCTTTTAGAAAATCTAAACACTTGATGCTCATCTTAGTTTTCTATTGCTATAACAAAATACCTAAGCCCCGGTTTTATATAAAAAAATAGAGGTTTATTTTTAGATCACAGTTCTGGAGACTGGGAAGTCCAAGAGCATGGTGCAAAGTCTACTGAGGACTTTCCTGCCTCATCATAATGTGGTGGTAGGGGATCACATCAGGAGACAGGAAAAGGTTGCTAGAAAACACTGACGTATAACAAAGCCACTCCTTTGATAATCTAGGATTGGATAAGTCACTTATGGAGGCATATTCCTCAGGACTCAGCCATCTCCCAAAGGTGCCATCTCCAGAAACCATTAACATATGAATTTGGGAATTGAGTTCCTAACACATGAAATTTGGAGAACACATTCAAACAAAAGCAAGACTGGAAGCAAAACTTGGTCTTTTCTCTCAGCTGTTATCCAAAATATTTAGGAAATAAATCAGAATTGTGTTTAGCTTGCTTAGAATTGTATATCAAAACATGTTTGACATAAAAATGTATATTTTGGGTCACTTGTGATTCAGTGATAGAAGTTTGATGACTTTGATGTAATAAACACTACCTCATGTGAACACATGACTGACCTAGAATGCATGCTGCTATCAACCATACATTGGGTCATCTCTTTCTTAACCTTCTACAGCTAAATCCAAAACTATAGGATAATACTCAGTTGTCTTTTTTATCCAAAATAATGTTTCCCATAAACCAAACCATACACAGGAAATTGGACTTAGTAAAATATATATGACAAAGAGGAATATGAACTATGCCTCAGTTACACAGTAACTTCAGCTAACCAGGTAATTCCTTTGCTTTGTGCATTGCGATTAAGCAGTACCTTACTATGTAAAAATAAAATTAGATTCTTGATTATATGCCTAACTAGTTGGTTTGCCTTGTTCAAAAGATAATGGCTTACATGAATAATTCATTAGATCTTTAAAATCATATTTTAGGAGTATAAGGATCCACTATTTGAGGAAAGATAATAATTAGCATCATTAACCCCATTTTATAGATGACCTAATATGTTGAAAAGACTTGCCAAAAATAATACAACTACTATATTTCTTGAAATAAAATACATACCCAGATTTAAACAAAAATATACTGCCAATTGAAAAACAGATCATTGTGATAGCCATTGCTGACCATGCCTGTGTGAGTTCACAATGAGTATTCAATTACCAACATAGAAAATATTTCTGGTAGAACCACAGGCAGTCATATCTTAGCTTAAAATTATAAAGGAAATGTAAATTTGCATTAATATTTCTTTAAATAACTTCAATAGGAGAATATTTTGCTATAAAAAGTTGTTGTGTTTGGAAAAGACACCATGCCACATGCCAGGTAAAGCCCTTAAAAGCAGTAGAAAGCACCTGATTCTTCAGAATGCATCTGTGTATTCTCAAAGACCATTCTGCGATTGATCCATGTGTCATAAAAGACTGTCTCTTAAGTACGGGACACTTATTTATCAAAAATATCTTGCTGGTATTCTAGAAAAGATATTTTAGGTAAATCAAAAAGAAAATAAGTGAAAATATGAGTTGATACAAATAAGATATGGAAATGAAAATCTAGAACTGTTCAATTATATTACCCCTTCCAAAGAGGTTGAAAACCCAGAATTTTTGGATTAATAAAGCAGCTTGCCCCTATAAACCAAAATCATATAAATGATTTTGTCAATTGACAAAATCATTTATATGATTTGCTAAATTGTGCATATGGAGAAATTTTAGATACTTGAATGTTGCTACTGAAAATAAAAGCCATAGCCTATGTTATAAATGTTATGATCAGTTAGCTAAAGAAATAGTGATCTTCCCCACAACCATTTCTCCTCTTCAGAAGCTATCATTAAATGAATGTGAATTTTGCATTAAGTGGTAGTTCAGAATTAGAGAATTTAGCAATTGATGATAAGGCTGAAACTAGAAATCAGGACTTCAAATTTTGCATCCAATAAACTGCCTAGGACATTTTTTATTTACTTATTTGCCATGTTCTTTTGCAAAGAAGTTTGTATAAATATCTCCAATTTTTGATGAGACATAGTAGAAGAAACTGTTGCTATTTTTTTTTCCAACAAAGTTTTGGTATATGTTTAGGTCTATTCATTACTATTCTGACACATAAAGTTAAAACTTGAAAAATCATCTATCTTTCCCTGCTTCTGGGAAGGCCAGCATATTTCAGAAGCATGTGTCTTTATCAGTTTGTACCTAACAAAGATGTATGATTACAATGCACCAATTAATAAAAAATAGATTATCACCTAAAATCTAAAAAGGAGGAGTCTACATGAAAAAAAAAAAAACATGGTTTTAAAATAATAGTTCTTCCTGCAAAATAGTGTGATTACCTCTCAATTGCCCTTTGCCATTCATACATAATTACAGTCCTACTGTATGAGGCCACTAGCCACATGTGACTATTTACATTTAAATTAAAGTAAAAATTCAGTTTCTAGGTTTTACTGTGGCTGCATTTTAAGTGCTCAGCAGTCACATGGCTAGAGGGTATTATATTAGACAGATATAGACTGTATCTGTCATCCCAAAAATTTCTATTGGACAACGTGCAAATTAGTTAAAAAAAACATTCAAAGATTCTTGGATATGATTTAAAATGAACATTGAGAAAAATGATCCTGACTCAGGTTGTAATCAGTAGATATAAACACTTGCATGCTAAATTTATAAGGTGAGCTGGTCGTAGAATTTATAGCTGTAAATACCCTAGGAGATAATTTAATTCATCTCCTCTTATTTTACTGCTATGGACACTGAGGTGCAGAAAAACTAAATATTCTGTGTAATGTTACCAAGGATTCTGTGGCAAAGTTTAATCACTGGTATTGGTAGTGATACACATTCACAAATTTAAAAATAAAGGAAATAAAAATTAATTCTTGCACTAAAACTAAGTAGAGTTCATACTGAAGCAGGTCTAACCTGACTTATGTACACCAAAAGACCAAATTCAAAGTTCGAGTCTAAGATGTCCTGATGTATAATTTTCCTTTAGTCAGTCTTTACTATTCCAATGTTTCACTAAATTATCAGCAATATTTTCTACATGTTTCTATTGAAACAGCGGCAAATAGTACCAATATCAGTAGTTTATTGTAGTGGTTAAAAGTGAAACCAAAGATGACTTCCTTTAGACATTTGGCAATAATTTTTGTTGTTGTTGTTTTGTTTTGTTTTTTTCCTGGTGCTGGGAATCAAACCTAGTGCTTTGCACATGTCATTAAAAACTAAACTCTCAACTCAAGACAGGAGGATGGCAGATTTGAGCCCAGAATCAACAATTTAGCAAGACCCTCAGCAACTTAGTGAGACCTTATTTGAAAATAAAAAATAAAACAGGGCTGAGAGGTAACTTGGAGGTAGAATGCCCCTGGGTTTAATCCCTAAAACCACAAAACAAAAACAAAAACAAAACAAAGACATCTTAAACTCAGCTTTAGCAAAACTTTTTACTTTTATGAGGTGTGCATCTATCTAGGTCTATGGTTGGTTGAGGTCAGAGGATCTACAAAGTGGAAAGCAAAGAGAAAATAGACCACTAAGTTTCTGCCTAAGCACGCCTGAGTTTTTCTCATTCAGCTATATTCTAAGGTGTCAGACAATGTTGCATTCTGTTCTCACCTTGATGTTTACTAGCACAGGGACCTTGCACAAGAGAAGACATGCTCGTGACTGCCTGCCAACCCTCCTTTCAGAGACAGCTCCATTATCCTTGTCCCTGACAAGTCACAAGCTACTGCTTCTCCAACCTCTCCAATCAGGACCAAAGTTTGCTTATAGGTGGATGCTTGATCCAAAAATAGCTGATTTCTAAATGGGTCTAGGATGTAGGATTTACAATGATCTGATTCACAGCATGAACCAGGGAGACGACATTTTGAAGTTTGCAACTAGGATATTAAGTGACAGGGCCAGTTAATTGTGAAGAATGGCTGATGGAAGCTTGTGGAGATACAGAGTAAACTTGCTAATGATGTTGAGATTTTAAGTAGAAATTATAATGAGTTCAGACATGGAAAGCAGAGAGATTGGCCAGTGCCAGGGAGTGGGGAACAGCCATGTGGAAAGAGAGATTGATAACTGGGATACAGGACTTCTAACAAGCAGAAAGTTATTTAAAGGGGACAGGGAAGCCTTTGAGCAAGGAGTTGAGAATTCTGAATGAGGCCCAATCACAATTTGACAGAACATTTGTTTCTGGATATATTTTTCTATTTGAGTGTCCTTGGACTCTGAATCTCTTTAATATGATTTCTCCCCTCTTTAGTGTTTTGTTTTGTTTTTTTCAACGGGATGATTTAATGTAATTGTATCTAAAATGTTCTTATTGAAACATAAGAAGGGCCAATAGTACCAATTTCAATAGTTTGTTGTGAAGATTAGAAGGGAAAACAATAATAGCAACCTTTAGAAATTCGGTACTTCTTTTTTGTTGTTGTTGTTTGTTTGTTTTCAGTGCTAGCAATTGAACCCAAGACCTTGCATCATCACATACTTAGGAAAATTCTCCTCAGCTTATGATGATTCTTTCTTTCCTTTTTTTTTTTTTTTTTTTTGAGGGGGGTCTACTGGACATTGAACTCAGAGGTATTCTACCTCTGAACTACACTTTTAGCTCTTTTTTATTTTTTATTTTTTATTTTTTTATTTTGAAACAGGGACTCACCAAGTTGCTGAGGGCTTTGCTAAGTTGTTGAGGCTGCCCTCGAACCTGGAATTCTCCTATCTCTGCCTCCCAAATACCGGGATCACAGCCTTGTACCACCACACTGAGCCCACGTCAATTCTTTTAAAATAATCAGTTATAGGTAGAAGAAATAAGAGTCAACAAAGCAAACTATTTCCCCAAAATTAATGAAAGAAATAAGTGTAGGTTTAAGTAAGCATTCAAGCTTTTGGAAATGTCAATTGATCTTCCCAAATCTTCAGCATTCATTTAAAAAAGTATCCCAGAGACCATGTGCTAAAGGAAAGAATAACAGTCTAGACACCAGGAAACATGCATTTTAAAACCATTTCAACAGCAGAGATTACTGCTTCTCACCCACATCTGGCTCCCCTCTATTTTCTGGATATGTGGCATACTACATTTCTCTGACCCATGCTCAGAACCCTATTACTAGTCCTGTCCAATAGATTAAGCACAGTTAACATGGCATGTCTGAGCAGCAACCAGGATGAGCCCTGGTATCCCATTAGCATTCTTTACCCTATCATAGTGATTCTGTAAAGCACAGTTGAGATGTTGAGACCACACTGGAAACTTCATAGGTCTATGAAGTGATGTACTCAAGGAGAACTTTCCGGGAAAGCTGCCCAAATTATAGCAGAGTTTTCATGAGAAAGAAATCTCTTTCAGGGCAAAGCTAATGTGATATTAAGACTTACATGTTACACAGCATAGTCTATTCCATTCTGACCACATGAATTTGCAATGCTTTCCCTTGTGCTATAACTTTCCCATGCATATAAATGAAGAAGTTGGACTTGGTTGCCTCCAATGACACTTCTGGGGTGTGCATTCATTCTATAATTCAGTTGAATGCCTTCCCTATTTATCTTGCAGATTTACCAGAGAGGATGCTTTGAAAAGTAACAAGGGCCTTCCCAATGCATTCTTATAAACAAAAGATGCTTCTGTCAAAGCTGACAGCTTCTAAAAGTGATCTTGCTATTTCTGAATTAAGCATTTGGAATGACGTCAAGTTTAATTTTTAATTTGGCTTTGTGAAAGTTTTTATCCTTTTCACTGAGAGTATTTGAATAGACTTTTTCTCTTGTTTTTTTACGGTAGCTGAAAGCACAATTTTGAGAGTGCAGAGAACCATAACTGACTGAGAAAGTCTGCTATTGCTTTTCTCAATCTGTTATTCTCTATCACTCAGTTATGAATCTAACTTCTAATTTCCTTGGCTAAAATCTTGACTCTACAGATCAGCCCTGCCGAAAAGTGCCTGACTAGGAGTCACTGCCGGGAATTGCAGAGCCTATTCCTGTAACATTGCACACCTGTGATCTCCATAGAGAAGGACCTGCTAACTCCTGGGCACTCAGTGCCACACTATGAAAGATCAAATTGTCACCTTGGAAATTTCAGCTTAACAACAATAGTAGAAACCATCCATGATTTGCACCCAATTGCGTTAGGCTCCAGTTCTGAATATGTCACTTCCTATCTGGATGACTTTTTTAAGTTACTTTTTTTTTTAACTTTTTTTTTTTTATGTTACCTTAGCTTTCTCCTGTGAAAAACATAAATTACTTCATAGTGTAGTTGAAGAAATAAAACAAGGTCTTGCTGAATTGCTGAGGATCTCACAAAATTGCTGAAGTTGTCCTCCAATCTGTTATCCTCGTGTAACAGTCTCCAAGTACTGTATCAAGCTCTGTACCAGCAGGGAATGGGACGTTGCAATGAAAAAATAATAATAATAATAATGCTTTTGAGATTTATTCTTGGTCTTGAAGAGGTGAGAGGGTAGAAGGCAAGACAGCCAAACTCTCGAGTGAAACTCAGCTCTTCCTTTTACTACAGGTTTACAAAATTAAGGTTAGGTAATTAAATCACTGACTGTCTCTGGCTAAGTGAGCATTGTGTTATAAATGCTTTAGAAGATAAGTAGCTATCTGGCAGTATTGGATTAAAGTTGTGTGCCACCACACTCAGCAATACTATAATATGCTTATCATGAATGATGACTTATATTCCTTACTCTGCTATAATGCATTTTATAGATTTTTGCAAGTTGAGTTTTAAGTCTAGGATATCTGAGAAATAGATGTGGAAAAGAATATCACCCCATTTTAAAGGTGAAAACTGGGGATCCTGAAAATATTTTTATCATTCAACTAGTTAATATCCAAATCAATGAGAACATGAAGGTGTTAAGGTCATCAAGTCAGTAGATAATTCCCATCCCTAAAGCCTTCTCTTCATTAGGTGCTATATTGTATTAGCCAGCAATATGCAAAAATTAACAAGATAGTCCTTGCTTTTGAGGAGATGAGAAACTGGTAAAAAAAAAAAAAAGAAAATCAAATAAACAACCATTTTCAGTGCAACATCACAAATACTTCAATGAGGCGCAGCAAAATTATCAGTAGGACTCAGGCACGTGGTGCTTCAGCCAAAAAGAACAGAGGTATTTGGAGCATTCTCTGACTGTGGCTGGCTGTTTAGAGATGTTTCCAGGCTTTCTCAGACTAGTTCAGTGATGGTTGGTTTCTCATAGGACCCAGGCAGGGTTCATGAGCATCAAATCTCCTACCATTGACTAGAAAAGGTGTGAAAGACTGAACAACACCTTCCAAGACAAACATTCTCTAACCTTAAGCTTGTTTCTTTTGGACCTCAAGAGTTGAGAAGTTTATTAAATTCAAAAACTTGATAAATGTATAGACTCATAAGTCAGCATTTTATTGTTGGAAGTCTAGATTTAGGAATTTGAAAGGTTCAAGCAAAGGGACAATTGTAGTTGGAAAGATACATAATACCAAAGAGAATTCACTTCTCTTTGTGGATCATGGTTAGCAAGACTCCTGTCAACCAGTTCTGTGAATCTTGGTTCACTCAACCCTAACTTCTCTAGAACAAAGAGTAGAGAGTCTACTCACTCATAGAAAGTTTGTCTGAGATTACTGAAACAACACTAACCTATTTCCTATTTGGTATCAGACCTCATTGAAGGTTTGTGGGGTATTTATTGACCCCAGCTGAGAAATAGGACCCAATCATTCTTCTCCTCCACTTTTGTATGTGTGTGTGTGTGTGTGTGTGTGTGTGTGTGTGTGTAGGAGATGGGACTGGGGGTGGGGGGTAATGGGGATTGAACCTTTAGACATTCTACCTCCAAGCTACACTCACATCTCTTTTTATGTTTTAATTTGAAACACAATCTTACTAAGCTTCCAAGGACCTCACTAAGTTGCTGAGGCTGGTCTTAAACCTGCAATCCTCCTGTTTCAGCTTCCCACCTACTAGGATTACAGGTGTCTGCCACCACATGTAACTCCTTTCATTTTTTAATAGTTTTTTTTCTTTAACTGTCCTTTCCCATGTTCTGATGTCCATCCTTTCCCATAAGAAAATTAAAAAATCTCAGGAAGACAATTTACATACTCACTTAAAATAAGAATTAATGACTTAGTATGTCATATTCAAATAAATGGTTAGTGACTAAATGCAACAGCACAATAGCAATGTTACCAATTTGAACAGTGGAAGCTACAGACTTTAACCTATAAAATCCTCCCTCTGCATATTCATATGAAAGGCCCAATGAAAGCAGTGAATCTAGGCAGTATAGTGGGATCTTGGTCATGGGATATGAGGGAAATAAGATCTATTTTTATGTGTGTTGACAGATGGCTCTACTATCTACCAAGTCATCCATGCTGGAAATCCAAGTTGTGTCTCATTTCTCTACTGACCTTGCTGTCCACATTCAGAATTTTATCAACTTTTTTCAGTTTTGATTCTGAAACACTTCTTTACTTCATTTCTCTCCCCTTCCCATGCCCCACAACTCCTGCTCTGCATTAAACTCACTTATGTTCAAATTAGTAAAACTGTTTTCTTCACAATCTTCCTACCTCCAGTCTTACCCCATTAGATCCATCTTCCCCATTGTTTCCAAACTGCAAATGTCACTTTTAATAATGCATCACCTCTCTCCATGGCTCCATATCTCTTATAAAAGAAGTTAAGTCTATGCTTCTTCCTGTGACATCCAAAACTTTTAATAATGGGATGATGATGAAGATAGCAAATATTTAATGCTTAGTAAATGCATTAGAGTGTTCCAGATATACTGCACTACACACACACACACACACACACACAAACACACAGACACACACACACACACACACACACACACACACACATATATATATGTTACCTTAATCTCTTAAAATATCCTTCTAGAGTAGGTATTATCCCTCTTTTTCAGAAGGAGAAACAACTTGCAGGTTTGCTCGCCTGGCTAGTAAATTTTGGAGAAGAGATTTGATCCAATGTCAAGCATTCTCCTGAGTATGGACTTGTAACTACTACATTACACTTCCCTGCTTCTCCTCACCCAGCATGACAAACAAAAGAAAAAGAATATTTTTAAAACCTGTTAAAAGGTCTAGTATGTAAGAATAATTGAACAGAAGTGATTTCAGCAAAAGTGCTCCTACAGTGCATTTTCTGAAAGCTAACTTAGTGGGCCAAACATCTTGTGTGGGCCTGTGATCTTACATTGACATACAGTCCCCCAAGGCAATCAGCAGTGGGAAGAATTTGTGTTTTAAATACTGACTTCCCTAACTTTTCAAACAATTCACACTGGTCTCTGTTATGCAGCAATATATTTAATTCTTCTTTTGTGGGAGGAATTCAGGTTTCTAAAGAGCCACTGTTGAATAAGCATTCTGCTAGACCTGGTGGCACTGTGCTCCTATACCTAGTTCAGTTCCATCACTCTTTCCACTCTGAAAATTCTTGTTCTGTAACTATTGGAATATTTCATTTTGCTTTTTTTCTTCCTTTAAATGATTTTGAGTTTTAATTATGAAAAAATAGAAAATGAATATCCTTAAACATATATATGTCTGAAACAATAATGAAAATTTCAGATATGTCAATAGCAACATTTTGGCCTCAATCCACACATTTTATATTTAAGCAGGCCAGCCATGTTTTGAATTGTGAGAAAGAAAGGAAAACTCAAGAATATGTTCATATTCCTGAAAATATTTCATGAAAAGTTGTCCTCCCAAATGGAGTGAAATTAGGATTCAGCAATATTAAGCTCTGAGAAGTCTATCCCTCCTCTTAACATAGAGGAGGGTCCTATTTCTCAGCTGGGGGTCAATAAAATAGAGTTTAAATATTGCACAGCCTGTCTTCATATATGTTTCAGAAAGACATAATTTCTTAAAGCAGAATACAGGCACAGTTTCCTAGGTTTTCTTCATGGAAATGTTTGAACCCCCATTTTCCCAGCATCGTTCTTTAAGTTTTCTTAAAACCTCCCTCAGAGGTTTTTGTCTTTCATTCCTATAGCAACAACATGCTATTTTCCTGGTGCTTTATTTGCTGAGGAAGCAGTGGGCAGGGGCCTCTCTGGGTAAGATTTAGCAGAAATTTCAGGAACAGGTGCATGGTTGGGAGATCATATAGAAGTGAGCCTGCAAGAAAGGCAGCAGTAGCAAACAAGAGCTCAACATGCCTCTAGTGACAAGATATTCAGAGACTCTTCCTCCAGGCAAGATTCACAGCTGGGAACATTGGTCTCCCTCCTGACCAGGTTTATTAACATTCAGAGTATCACTTTCAATTAAATTTCTCAGATACTCATTTCGTTTCTAGTTAATAAGGCAGGATTGGATGTCATGTATGATCCAGCAGGTTGTTTTTGTAGGGTAAAAATAAAAGGGGCCCAGGGATAAGTTAACTGGAAGCCCTATTCCTTTGCCAACATGGATACTGTTGGCTTTGCAAATGGACTCAGGGCATTTTTAAAAGATATTTCTTCCTAATGGATAATTTCAATTAAACATTCACTCTTAGGGAAACCAACATATTCCCTCATGGTTGCAAAAATTCATCCAGCTTTTGTAGTTCAAATTATCCAAGGTTTGTATAGTAAAGAATTAATATACATTGGAATGAAGGTAATTCTGAGGAAGTATAATAGATATGATCTGAAAAGCATTTTGGAGATGATAATACTAACAAAACTAATCACACTGAGAGTCATATTGATTGTCTAGTATCTCTGTCACTGTGGTCAGCACTTCACTTATAAAAAACCACTTTAATTATCATACTGTTCTTAAGAGGACGGACTATTATCCAATATCAGATGGTGAAATTGAGACACAAAACTTAATTTACCCATGATCAAAGAGCATCTAAGGAAGTGGCAACTATATAAATACGAGTCAGTCTTTCATCTTCAGTCTCTCCTTCTCCATCTGCTTCTTGAAAGTGTGGGGACATACGTTGAATTGCCCTAGTATTGAAAATATTCCTGAAAGACTTCCTGGCTAACAGTATACTAAGAAGGAAGGGTGGCTAGACAGGAAAGATATGTGGAGACAGACCATGGACCTCTTACTCCATTGGAGGATACAGGAAAAGATATAGAAACCCAACATTTTCTATTCAAGACCAAAAGTATATGCCCTACCTATACTCTTAACCAGGGGCAGTGGAGAATTATTGAAAGTTCCTGAGAGACTTCCTGGGCTTTAAGGTCAAACTCTAGTCTGAGCCTTACTTAAGATGTTTTTCTAATTATGTGACCCCAGGAGAGTGAGTATTCTGAGCCTCATGTATTTATTTATTTTATTTCTTCATTGTCATCATTCATCAGAGTGATGTTCAGAGTGACAGAAACATATACACACAGCATTTGTTGTACACTAATATAATTTTATTGGTGCCTTGTAATTATATATCATAGTGAGGTTCAAAATGATACAAACATACATGCATACAGCACTTGGTTTATTTCCCACTACACCCCTTCCACTTTCACCATACATTTTAGTGAGATTGGTAGTGATACCTTCATATATGGACATAGAATTAATTGAACTCTTCCTCTATCTCATTAGAAACCTCAACCCTTGGCCATAGGGATATATATATATATATATATATATATATATATATATATATATATATATATATATATGTAAATCAAGCTTGGTCAATCATAGAGTCCTATTCCTTTGAACACAAACATGATCCAGAAATGGCCTTTAGATTCCTGCAAGCCAGGTCTTTTCAGAAAAGTGAGTGGACTTGGCTTGAAGAGTTTCCCAGCTCTTTCACTTAAATAAGTATGATGCTGAACCAGCATTCGACCTTCCTTTATGTAGTAAAATCATGGAATTGGATTTGATTACATTCCCTCTACTTCCAACAAACTATAATAGCCTATTATTTTGTGCTAAGGAAAGTACGCATACATTATTTTATTCAATATTGTTGTATTCTATATAATAATAGATATGGAAGGGAGTGTTGAGTCAAAATCTCTGTTAGGTAGCAATGAATAGCTAAAACAACGTATGTTTTTAAACAAATTTTACCACGAGACTGAATCAGGCTTTGGGAATCTCTTTTGAATTAATCTTTTAATACCAACCCACTCACAAGAAAACTTTGTAATCTTTAGTATTTTTCCTTGACACATGGCTCTAGACCCATAAAGGGAGGCGGTTTCCTTGGAACTGAATTTATAAAATGTTAAAGGCTGTGATTAGAGCTCAGTAGCTTGTATAGAAATGAACTAACAAGAAACAATAAGTGGTATTTGAAATAAGAGACCCAAGGGAGAGAAAGAATTCATGAAGAAAGAATGTTAAAATAATTACTTGCTGAGTACATAATGAATTCCACCAAAAGCACAACTTTTAAATGCACATTTTTCACTTCATAACCAGAAGGTGGCAGCACTATTTACTGAATAGCTTCTGATAAGACTAAGAAAATCTGCAAAGAAAATAAGCCATTTTGTAGGTTCTCAGTAACAGCCAGAAGTTTATAGCTAAAAATGAAATGACTATGGGTACAATGCACCTCTGAAACTTCTCAGCATCTTTGGGCATTTGATGTATAGTTGGCCATCTGTATCCAAGAGTTCCACATCCACCAATTCAAGCAACTGCTGATTAAAAAAAAGGGGGGGGGGGAATCTAAACTGAAGATGAACAGATTTTTTTCTTATTAATCCCTAAGCAATACAGTAAAGTAACTCTTTATATAGCATGTGCATTGCATTAGGTATTAGAAGTCACCTAGAGATGATTTAAAATGTATGAGATGATGTGCATAGGTTATATTTAAACAATGTGCCATTTTATATAAGGGACTTGAGTATCCATGAAATTTGCTGTCCAAGAAGGATCCTGGAACCAATATCCCATGGATACCATAGGTTTATTAGTACTGACCTAGTCATGGGTAGGTTTTATCTCTAATGATGAAATGAACCTAGACACTTATGAGAATTATGAATGAGGTTCTAGGTAGTTTGTAGTCTTTGGCCAATTTTTCTCCTATCAGAAATGAAAAGTAGAAGTCAGGCATGATGGTGCAGGGTTGTAAGACTCTCATCAACCTATTGAGACCCTGTTTCAAAATACAAATAAAAAATAGGGCTAAGAGTATAACTCAGAGGTAGAATGCCCCTGCGTTCAATCTCTAGTACTGGAAAAAAAAAAAAAAAAAAAAAAAAAAGAAAAAATGAAATGAAAAGTAAAAGGCCAAAGTTTGATCCCCAAGCTTTCAGAATCACAACCACCTGGGAATTTGTAAGAAATGCTAGTTTTTGAAACATCATGTTACCCAATAGTATATATAATTTTTATGTATCAGTTAAAAATTAAGAATTCTTTTGTAAACAAGAAAAAGAAAGATGCTAGTTTTGCAACTGCACCTTAAGCCTACTGAATCATGAGTTCCAAGTGTAGAACACAGAAAGGTGGGTTTTCCAACTCTGCACCCGATTATAATAGTGGCTGAAGTCTGTGAACCACAGGTGTAAGTATTAAGAATACTTCAGTGATCCATGTTTCAAAATGTGGGACAAATAAATAGTATCTTGCTGTATGGTTTATCAATTATGTGGTTTTATCTATGGCCCCAAGCATTTTGAACAGCAAGTGTGAAAAAAAAGAGGGGGGTTCACCAGAAAATAGTGCTTTGAAATGGACTGGAACAATCAGGGAAAACTGAGAAACAAGCTAGGTTTCATTTTTCTCCACATCATTTGAATTTTTCCTACTTGTCAATAGTACAGAAATCTTCAGAAGGATAACTTTAAAGCATTTCTTTGCCAGAAATGTTTATAATCTATTACTTAAGAAAGAAAGAAAACTTTAAAATAATTTTATTGTTCTTGGAATAAATGCATAGCAAAAATGTAATTCAAGCTAACTGTCTAAACAGGGAAAAATAGTGTCAAAAAGGCAATTACACTTAAAAAATATAAAAACTTCTGAAATAAGTAATTTGGACACTTAAGTGGGCATCACTAAAGCATAGTCCAGTAAAATTCATTACTGTTTTTATTAACTAATTATGTGGTTACAGAGATGTTGGATAATGAAACCAATATGCCTATCAAATAAAAAAATTAAAAAGCACAGAGAGCAAGACCATAGACACACCACCCAGAACATAGTAGCTGATCATTCTCAGAGGACCTCAATGAAGAGCACTCCTTTGGTATGGTACAAATTTGTCCTTTAGTACAAATTTCCAAGGTCCTGCCTTAATTTGGCAGATCCATAATGCTGATTTGGGGCATAGCACCTGGAATTGATCAGTCCCTCAGAAATGATGTTTTTCAGAAAAACAATCAAACAAAATCCACAAGAGGTTCATATCAATATTATCCAACCTATTTGTGTGTGTGTGTGTGTGTGTGTGTGTGTGTGTGTGTGTGTGCGCAGTAGTGGGGATTGAACTCAGGGGCATTCTACCTCTGAGCTCTACCCCCAGTCCTATTTTATATTCTTTATTTTGACACAGGGTCTCACTAAGTTGCAGAGTGCCCCACTAAGTAGCTGAGGCTGGCCACAAACCCAAATCTTCCGGTCTCGGTCTCAGCCTCCCAAGTACTGGGATTACAAGCATGTGCTACCACGCTCGGCTTTTTTTTTTTTTTTTTTCTTTCTTAATTTTCTATGAACAACAGAAGTAAATAGCCAATCAGAGAGTCTGTAAGCTCATCCACACATAGCCTCCTTGGCAAATTTAAATGAAGAGTCAAATCATAATTGTAAATGTGTTTGATTAACATAATTTTAGACTACAAGAAATTATCTGGGGATTTTAATATTTTATTGCTTCCATCTTCTTTGTGGGGAAAGACCTGTCAATCCTCTTTGGGCTCAAGATTCACATCCCTGTCACTCCTAGACAGTAAATATTCTGCTATTATGGTTGGTTTGCCCATGCTCTGTGCTAAACTTTTTCGCAACAATATTTTATTGTTGCGAGGTGTGTTAAGATCATTGATTAGGATTTAGTTGATTGTAATCAAAT
>PVLC010018198.1:0-32342 GCA_004027655.1 Graphiurus murinus | reverse complement strand
GGGTCAAATGAGAATTGTGTGCAAATATGTTGTTAACAATTTGTACTTAACAAAGATGTATGCTATATTGCACGAGTTACTACAATAAAAAATTAAAAAAAAATTGTTCTAGAGTTTTGCCAGCAACTGTTAGTCAAAGGCACTTGGGATATTAGTAACTGAATTGGGACTCGTGAGCATTTGCAAAAAGAATTGATGCTTGGACCCCATGGCAGTGCAGTGGGATCTGGCTCTGTGGGCACCGGGCTGGGCTTTGGTGATCTGGCTCTGTGGGCACGGGGCTGGGCTTTGGTGATCTGGCTCTGTGGGCACGGGGCTGGGCTTTGGTGATCTGGCTCTGTGGGCACGGGGCTGGGCTTTGGTGATCTGGCTCTGTGGGCACGGGGCTGGGCTTTGGTGATCTGGCTCTGTGGGCACGGGGCTGGGCTTTGGTGGCCTTTAAAGACTTTTCCAGGTGACTCTCATGGGCAGCCAGGGCTGAGAGCACTGAGTTAAAGCATGCCCAATGTCCACAGGTAACTAGAGCCAGCCCTTGCTCTGTTCCACCTGTGCTAAGCACTTTTCTTACGGATCACATTTCTGCCTCATTAGCAGGGAAAGTCCATATCACCTCCATGTAGAGATAGAAACTGAGCTTCCCTGGGTTAAATAACTTACGGTCCACCCACTGCCACTTCCCACCACCTGACCCCTGAAGGCGTGGGCAGGGTTAGCTGCTAGCCCAGGTCTCTCTGACCTCCTGCTGTGTTCTCCTTCATGGAATCTTTTTTTTTTAATTGGTGCATTATAATCATACATCCTTATGAAGTTCAGGTTGATACAGGCACACGTGCACACAGTACTTACTGAGCCCTCCCCCAGTTCCCACCCCACTTCCTCTCCCTCCCTACCTTCCTGTGCTCAGCATAGTCATTGGTTTTGATAAGTTTGAGTATGTACATCATGTACATTGAAGTGTTTCGCTCTGCAAGTCTTCCTCCCCCCTCCTGTCTCCCTCAGTTAGGTCCCCTCCTTCACTCCAGTAAGGTTTCTCCTATTTTGTCTAGAGTCTCTTCTGTGTCCCAATTTCTTCATAGCTTCCACATATGAGGGAGAACATCACGGACTCTCATTCAATAAAGGTTTCGAGAAAGCCAACCCCAGGTCAGCCATATGCTGGTGTCGTCTGCATGGGGTATTGGGGACATATCTCCTGGGATGGAAGCTGCAGGGTCTAGGTCCGATGTTGGTCCTCATCCAGCCTGGCTTCTGGCTACTCTGTGACCTCAGATGGCCTCTCCATGTCTCCACTTCCTCATCCATAAGTCAGAGATTTTAGAGCCTATCTAAAAGGGTTGATGGGGGAATTAATTGATGGAGATGGCACAGAGACTGAGACACAGCAAGGATGCAGTTGTTGCTGTTATACTGGACCACGTGTGCATATGGACTGACATGCCAGTCTCCAGATTCCTGAACGACAGATCTTCAGATACGTCCCTTGGGCTTGCACATTGCTTTGGTATGGGAAGGGCCTGAAATCCTGTATTTCTTTCTTTTAAAAAATACTTTTTATGTGGTACTGGGGCTGGAACTTGGGGGCAATCTACCTCTGAGATACACCTCCAGCTCTATTTTATTTTTATTTTGAAATGGTCTTGCTAGGTGATTGAGAGTCTCACTACTTGCTGAGGTTATCCTTGAACCTCTAATCCTCCTGTCACAACCTTCCAACTACCAGGACTACAGGCATGCACCACCATGCCCAGCGGAAATCCTATAATTCTGACAAGCTCCTAGGTGATACCAAGGGCCAAGTTCTTAGCTCCTGGGATTCCCAGACACCCAGTTTAGTAGCTAGCAGGGTGCTGAAGGCAAAATGACCTGGTGAGCATGCTGTTGTGCTCACAGAGCTGTCCCTCCATTCCCAGCCTGATGGTCACCATGCCTGCTTTCTTACAATGTGGCTGAGAGTGCTTTTAGCTTTCATCTAGACATTTTTCAGACCTTCGAGTTAGCAAGCCCTAGAAGTGTAAAATCCAATTATGCATTTATACTTTGATATAAAACTAGTGAGCCTAGTAAATGATAACGCATCTGTTGCCCATTTTCATGTTCTGGTTTTTGTCAAGTCATTACTGTTCATTTCTTATTTATAAAACATCAGCTGTCATCAAGCAGATAGAGAAAAATGGATGTGGGGTTGCAAGTTCAGGGTGTAATTCCTGGCTTCTCCATTAGTAGCTGTTTCCCCTTCACTTCTCTGTTCCTCCATTTGTGTGTCTGTGAAATGGGCTTACCAGTACTCACAGCACTGGGCTGTTAAATGGAAATGTTGAGGAAGCTCAGATTCCACTTGTCAAATTTTCTAAGGGAAAGGTCTTACCTTGCATTAATTTGCAGAAGGATTTAGTTCAAGGATCAAAACATGTTTTTCACATGTATACAGTTTACATAACTATATATACTCTCTATATACTATCTCTCCTATATATACATATACATATATATGTATATATATATGTATATATGATGTATGTTTTTGTTTCTTGGTACTGGAGATTAACCAAGGGCATTCTACCACTGAGCTACACCTCCAGTACTATTTTTTATTCTGAAACAGGGTTTGCCAAGTTGTCTTGAATCTGAGATCCTTCTGTCTCAGCTTCCTAAGTACTGGGATTACAGGTGTGCACCACCATGCCTAGCTCAAAACATATTTTTTTTATTGTAATAATTCGTGCTTTGTAATGTATACATCTTTGTTAGGTACAAATTGATAACGACATATGTGCACACATTTCTCATCTGACCCCTTCCCCAATTCCCACCCTGCTCCCTCGCCCTCCCTCCCTCTCAAGTTCAGTTCAGTGAGTGTCAAAACATATTTTTAAAGCTATGGAGAGATCCCTCTTCTTTGCTTCGTCCACTTCTTTGGCATTATGCTCTGAGCCAAATTGATATTCATGAAATGTTTGCAGGATGCAATTTAAATTTCAAAGTATTATATATTTTTGCATATATTATTTGATGGTTGCATGCCAGCTCAATGTAGAACTTCTTGAATATGTAAAATGCAGGTGAAAAATAGGATAATAAAAAAACAAATAAAGTCATGGGCTAGTATTTATAGAACTCAGGATGACTAAAGACTTATATGCTCTGTCAAGTTTCCAAGGAGCCATAGCCAGCTGTGAGGGCATTTTTATGTAACTGTGAACATGTCAAAATACAGAACAGATGTGCTTCTTGTCCACATGGAGGAATAGGTCTTGTTTGTGGCTGTAAGGTTTATGTATACTGGGAATTGAGTAATAATTATTTTCCTTTTTCTTCTGCTTGGTTAAAGGAAACAAGGCTCCGTTTCTATTTAAAACATATTTCAAGTGTGGGTTCCAGAAGTCGAATCAGCTGCCCAGTGGTCTGTGTCTGCAGTACTAAGCACATAGTAGGTTTTTGGTAATGGCCAGAGGGCAAATTGATGTCAGGAGCATGTACTTTAGACTTGGATCTGCCCTAAGTTCACGGTGTGGCCTTGTCTATTCTTTAAAGCATAATGGCATCTGCAAACACTTTTGCAGGCAATGCTCGATGGTTCTTGCTTTGGGGATTGCTCAGGGTGTTGGTGCTGTGTCACTGCCAGGCTAGATATGGAATTTAGTAGGTATTGCTGCTGCCAATGGATCTACTGAAACATGGCCTGCCTTAGAGATAAGGGTTTGGGCTGTTTGAGCTGGGCACATCTCACAGACATACTTTTTGCCTTGTTTTCTCATGCCCCTTTTCTTTCTTTTGATTTTGGGAATTGAACCCAGGGGCATTGCACTTGTGAGTCACACTCCAGCCCTTTTTATTTTTTACTTTGAGACAGATTCTTTCTAGGTTGCTGAGTCTTGCTGAGTTTTTGAGGCTGGCCTTGAACTTTTGATCCTCTTGTCTCAGCTTCCCAACTACTGAGATGACAGGTGTGTGCCATGGTGCCAGGCTTTATTGTATTTTTGAAAACTAAATTTTATAGCTTTATAAGGGTTTTCCTATGAGCATTTCCATAGGTGCCTGGAAACACAGCCTTGGGTGTTATGTGTCCATGGAGGTGACATGTATTGCGAGCCGTTGGCACAGTATCAGGAGTGCGGTGGGTAGAAAAGAAGGGACACAAATGCCTCTGACACTAAAGGAAGCACTTTAGGGTTCATGACCTCTTTTTGAAAACCTGCCCCCTTGAACCTCTTAGTCACTCTCACCTTGGAATGAATGAATTTGATCTCATGGTTGTTCTTTCCCCTGAGATCAACCGCCCATGGGGATTGGAAGCTCTTATTTTTGGAGTGTTATTTGGGAGTTTTAAGGTTAATGATGCTGCATGTTCTGGTTGGCAGCTCAAGGGTTCGAATAGTCTATAAAGCACTTTCATGGTCTGGCTAAAGAGGCAGAGCTCTTGGCAAAAGGCCACATGTTAATGGCATGCCCCACTAGGGCGTTCACATGGTGTAGTCTGACCACATGAGGGTTCTCATTCTGGCTTGTCACGCACCTGTCTTTCCACCCTCCCACCCAGCAGGAAGCCCTGGCTAAGTGCACATGCTCTGCCTGCTGTGGCTGAGATCGTGTATGAGGCCAGCGCTTTGCACAGAGCATGAGTGTGCAGCGGAAGTGCAGCATCTCCTGATCACTGGAGCAGTGATGAGGATGTGCCTGCCATCTTCCAGTTTCTCTCTGTCTCTGCTCACCTCTCACCTTCTTCCTCTGATGGCTGCTCTGGTTTCCTTCCCAGTCACTGAGGCCCAGTGGGGGAGTGAGCAAAATCTCTCAGGGCTCCCCTCCCAACAATAATAATCTGCCACCTGGTCAGCTTAATGCCATCGTGACAATTTTCCTTAGGCATCTCTCTAGCATTTATATGTATATCTCAGAAATATGTCCCTTTAAATGTCAGAATCATGAGACTCATACCTTGCAGGGAAATCTACCACCCGCTCTGAGCTTGGCTTCTTAGGCTTGGGTTAGCCTGTCTTCCTCGTGATGGACACAGTCCAACTCCAGCCAGATCCCAACGCCTACTCCTGGCTCCTTTCTGCCATCTCTTTGGCTGTGCTGCTGCCCATTGCTGGGCACCCAACCCCTACTCCAAGTAACTCCTGGCTCTGTGTTCTAGGTATGAGCCTCCATATACTATTCAGTTCACTCACTTTAAAGTGTACAGTCGAGTGGTTTTTAGAACAGAGTTGTGCAGCTACCACTACAATTTTAGGACATTTTTATCACCCTCAACAGGAACTCTACCCATTAGCAATCACTCTCCATTTCCTCCCAACTTCTCAAGCCCATGAGAACCATTGATATACTCTGTCTTTATTTTAGGTATTCCATTATAAATAGAATCATATACTATGTGGCCTTTTGTATCTGGCTTCTCTCATTTAGCATGTTTTCAGGATTCATCAATGTTACATTCTTTTTTGGGACTGCCTATTATTCCACTGTCTGTACCTATCACATCTTGTTTATTCATTCACCAGTGGATGGACATTTGAGGTGTTTCCACTTTTTTTTGGCCATTATGAATAATGCTATTATGTGTGGACATGTATTTTAGTTTCTCTTGTGTGTATACCTAAAGTGAAATTGTTAGGTCATGTAACTTCATGTTTAGAGTAAAGAAAGCTGCCACAGTTTTCTAAAGAAGCTGTGCCATTTTTTTATTCCCACCAGTAACATATGAGAATTCTAATTTCTCTACATTATTTCTAATATTTATTGGCTATGTCTTTAATTATAACTATTTTAATGGGTATGAAATGACATCTCATGTAATTTTGATTTATATTTTGTGGTTAATGATGTTGAACATATCTTCTCATGTGCTTATTAGGCACTTGTATATCACCTTTGGAGAAATATTCTTCAAATCCTTGCCCATTTGTATTTAAAAAAATTGGGCTATTTGGCTTTTATTTGTTCTTCCAGTTTATTTTTCATTTTTATTTGTGCTTTTATTGGTGCATTATGGTCTTACATCATAATGTATATTGTGTTGACATTGACATACATGCACACAGCACTTTATTTAGCTTTTTAAAATTGTTGCGATGTAAGGATTTTTTTATGTTCTGGGTATGAGTTCCTTGTCAGATATGATTTGCAAATGTTTTCTCCCATTCTGCAGGTTCCCTGTTCACATTATTAGTGTCCTTTTAAGCAGGAAGAAAAATTATGTTCTACTTACCTGTTTTTCCTTCTTTTGTTTGTAATTTTGGTGTCATATATAAGAAACCATTGCCCAATCCACGGTCATGAAGGTTTACTTCCCTTTTTCTTCAAGAACTTTTCCATTTTAGCTCTTACATTTAGGTCTGATTCATTTTTAGTTTTTGCATATGATAGAGGTAGGGGTCCAACTTAATATTTTTGCACATGAATATTCAGCAGTTCTAGCACTATTGAAAAGACTATCCACATACATTTTTAAAATTTATTTATTTTTTATTAGTGCATTGTAATCTTGTAATCATACATCTTTGTTAGTTACAAGCTGGTAAAGGCATACATGCACACATTTCTCATTTAACCCTTCCCCAATTCTCGCCCCACTCCCTTGCCCTCCCTCCTTCTCAAGTTCAGTTTAGTGAATGATTTTGATATGTTTATGAAAGTACATCTTGTGCACTAGGGTGTTCCCTCCCCCATCACCTTTAGTTAAGTCACTTTCTTTGCTCATCTAAGGTTTCTCTCCTTCGTCTGGAGTCCCTCGTATGACCCACTTTCACCCTAGCTTCTGCATATTAGGGAGAACATATGATTTTTTACTTTTTGTGATTGACTACTCTCACTTAGCATAATGTTTTCCAGTTCCATCCATTTCCCTGCAAATGACATGATTTTGTTCTTTATAGCTGAGTAAAATTCCATTGTGTACATATCCTATAGTTTTGTAATCCATTCATCTGTTGATGGACATCTTGGCTGGTTCCATAGTTTGGTAATTGTGAATTGTGAATTGTGCAGCTCCAAACATAAATACACATGCATTGATCTGATCATTTGGTTTCCATTCTTTTGGGTAGATACTCAGAAGTGGTATTGCTGGATCATATGATAGGTTCATTCCCATTCATCTGAGGATCCTCCATACTGTTTTCCAAAGTGGTTGCACTAATCTGCAATCCCACCAACAATGTATTAGGGTTCCTACTTCTCCATACCCTTCTGCATACATTTAAAAAAATGAGTTAATAAATTTAAGATGGGTATGGTGGTACATGCTTGTAATCCCAGTAGTTGGAGGTTGAAATAGGAGGATCACAGGTTCAAGGATAGCCTCAGTAATTTAGTGAGAATTGGAGCAACCTCAGAATTGGTGTAGCTCAGAGGTAGAATGTTCCTGGGTTCAATCCACAGTGCCACACATACCTTTTTAGAGTAAAGTTCTCTTTGGGAAGTTTCTTTGGAATAAAAATAATTCCTTAAATTGTATCATTTGTTTCCTTCATGATCCTAAATGAAGAATCAATTGATTTCATATCTGTCTGTAATTGAGACTAACAATCATGAAAGAATAATCATTGAATTTCAGTTCTTAAAGACCACAGAGGTCTGGACCTTATGACACCTTTTTGTTCCTACTTTTCAGCAGTTGCTTTTCATCCTCTTCCCTGTTTTCTATGTTTATTGGCTTGTTTTTTTTGCCTTTTGCCAGTGTGATATAGTGTGTTCACATTAAAATTGGAGTACAAAGTAGAACAGTTACTCCTGTGAATTTATCTCTGCTACCTAGCCTGAGTGGCCCAGGAGAATGCCTCAGTTGTTAATTTTCAGAAAAAGGAATCAAGATTTTAATTCCCAGATAACAGCAGCCTAGCTTATTCCAGTGCCATTTGGCACTCTCCTGCCTCTGATCATAAAACAAAGTGACCATTTGGCCATGGGGAGATTGACCTGCCTGCTGCTTTTCTCCCTGGATAGCCCCTGCCCCAGACCATGGCTGCTCCCCTGGCCTCTCTTCTCTCACCCCAATTTGTATGCTCCCAAAATAGACTTTGCCCTGCTCGGCTATCTGCAGGGCAACAAATGGATGACTGGAGTAGGATTTGAGCTCTTTGCATAAAGTGTGCTCTGTACTTGCCTAATTATAACCAAGATGCTTCTGCCCTACCCCCTGCCTCCTGTAGGCAGCAAGAGAGTAAGTGTGTGTGCTAATAGTGCTCAGGGCCACCACATTAGGGTGTGGGTGAGTGGCAGAGGGGACTGAAATCTGCTCAAGCCCAGTGGGCTTTCTTCTGCACTTTGAGAATGAGTATGATAAAGGGCATCTGAGCCAGTGCAGGGCCCTTCTCCATGTGTGTTCACGTCTGCATTTGAAGAGCAATCAGGGGAAGAGCTACTTACCAAGAAAAAAACCCAAACTGCTTTAGTTCTAGTACTTAAGTTAAAGTGTATTGAGGTATGGCTCACTCCAAGGGACAAGGACAATACCATTCTTAAACATAAACACCTTGTGAAATGTACTTAAAGTCAGGGTGATTGTCAAGTGACAAGGAGTTGCTGTTTATGTGTCGCAGGAGGGTGAGGGCATTGTGCTGTTTTCATCCTGGGAGGGTCGATATGACTCAGGAACAGAGTTCCCCAGATGATCTTATTCTTCCCTAAAACAGGACATTGGGTAGAAAGAATTTACTCTTTAAGAAATTTTATCAATTAACCTTTTCTTGTTACTTCACATTTTTATTTTGATTGGAAGAAATTTGCTGTTGAATAAGATGAAGGTTAAAAAGTGTTGGTTAGGTATATAAGTCTAATATTGGAAAGAGGAAAAAAGCCAATATGTAAAAGTGGCAAGAGAATTCCCTCATCTTCCTGGTAGGACACTCAGGTCCTCACTGGCCTGGCCAGGGCTGCTGCCCACCAGGGGCACCTGGTGATTTTCCTTCAGTGAAATACAAGCAAAGGGCTGGTGGGGCCAGTGGCAGAGGACACCTCTTTCCTAGAACCAGTTCCCTAAGTGTTCAGCAATATTCTCCAGAAACTTATTAAAGAGGTTCCTTATGTTTTCCAACATGAGTCAAACGTCCTCAGGTTGTGGTGTGTTGATCAGTGGGCAGCGCAGTCCCACCTGTGGAGGTAGCAGGGGAAGACCTTCCTCCCAGGTGAGCAGCGCTGGTGTTTGGCTCTACCTCTAGAGTATACACCCAGGATTTCTGTAAGACTGGCATCTTCTCCCCAGTATTTAATGTTTCCTCTGAGTACAAACATCCCAAGTGTGACATGTTGGACTTGGAGCCTAGAGACACAGCTGACAGCTCCCGTGTGACTGTGCCGGGAGCCCTTGGTGTGACCAGTGCTGCTTTCTTTGTGGATGGTGAGTTGCTTTTGGAGTCAAGATTGGCCACCCCACATCAGGGAACCAGACCTACGTCTCTATTCATCAAGCACAGCTGCTGTACCTATAATGTCTTAACAGCTCCAATTTCTGTTTCATTTATGGCCAGTGTAAGGCTCAACGCTTGCAGTTATCAAAATACTTCCTTTATTCCCTGGAACTCATAAGGTTCTACATATAATTTATTAAAATGCATTTTTAGTGTGGCAAAATATGTAACAGAATATTTGCCCTTTAACCACCGTATGTCTATATTTCAGTGGCATTGGTTACAGTCCCAGTTCTGTGTGACTGTCACCAGAAGGTATTTTCAAAACATTTTCATCTTCCCCAACAGAAACTCTGCAACTATTAAGCAGTAACTCAGTGCTATAACCTCTCATCTACCATCTGTCTCTCTGAATTTGCTCGTGTAAATTTTAAATTTTATTTAAAAAAATTTAAGTTGGGCTTCAAAATGAATTTTGAAGGAGTGTTTGAAGTTTTACGGTTTTTCAGCTGAAGACTTTTAAATCGTAGATCTCCCTCATTTTGAGCACTGTACAGTTGCGAGGAGAGACAGAAGATGGAGGGGAGGTGGCTAAGTTCTTGGGGACCCATCATGTGCCAAGGGCAGGAGTGGCCTTATGGCCGTCTGTAATGTCTGCTCTACATGGAGGCCAAATGAGTGAGCTATTCCTGTTTTAATACAAAAAAGAAGTTCATTGCCATAAAAGTCATTACTAGTAGAGACTGAAAACTGAATCTAAATCCTTCTGACCCCAAGGTGTTCATCTTTCTGTTATTCCATCTGCCAGGGTGCATAAAGGACCCTGAAGGGTGGACTGTGAATGTCTACCTGTTACTTGGAGTGAGTTCCAGACTGAGACGTGACAAGTATACTAAGTGGGGTGCTGCCCAGAGTGCCAGAGAAGCCTGTCCCTTACCCCGCACCGGAAGCCACTTGTCCACTCACGCCAGCTGTCATGGTACCAGTCATGTCCTGGGCATTGGGGAAGGAGCTGGCGGCTCCTGCTGGTCTCCTGGGATGATGAGGGCCACCACCCCTGCTATTTATCCAGCACTTTCTTAGAAACTCGCTTTTAAGCCTAACTCTATGACCTGGGTAGGGTGGTTCAGGACCTTTAACCTTCATAGCCCACCAGAGGGGTGGCAGTGGGTTTAGGGTAGGGAAATGGGTCTCACAGAGGCCACATTAAGTGTCAGCAGTGTATCTGGCTGGCTGCGGCAACCTGGGCTCCAGGGGAGTAGGACAGAGCCCCCCTTTGCAGGTCACTCCTGGTCAGGACATGGACCCCCAAGTGGTCAAAGGACTTGGTCAGCTGGTAAGGGCCCCGGGAGCAGGAACTGCAGGGAGGGTGTTGGATGCCTCCGCTTCTGGCCCTGCTGGCCAGGGGAGCCTTCAGTGGTTCAGAGGAGGTGTGAGGCCCCTGCAGAGGACCAGGGTGCTAGGACAGCTGTGTGTGCACTTCCACACGGGAAGGGCTCTCCCTTGATGCCTGTTTACTCTTATTTTGTGTATGTATCTATCAGGTTTATGATCTCATTCCTTAGTTCACAATAATCAGCAAAGTCTAATTAGAAGGTAGACAGGCCATGAGAACAGCCAAGAAGCAGAGGTGGAGGGTGAAGATTGAGAGGCTGTCAGCTGGCAAGGGGAAGGGGGAGAAAAGGCCCAGAAGAAGAAAATGTGACTTCTCAAAAGCCTGTCAGTGTGCAAGTGTTTATCTATACATCATTAAAATTTAAATTATACCATTCAGTCTGTCCCAGAGGACAAATGGTTCCTTTTCAGCTTTATTTCAGTTGAACTGTTTTTATTCAGGCAGTAAATACTTAATTGGCTGATGTTTTAAAGTTTACCAGTCTGCAGTAAATCTATATTTAGCACAAACCCAAGTAATATTGTAAGCCATTTCCAGTAGGATTAAAATTATCAGCATGTTTTCTCAAATCCTAAAAGAAATGCCAGGCTCTGAACTACATTTGATTTTATAGTTCTAATTTCACACAGACGTTCTTGTTCCATTGACACATGATTCATTTCCAAGACCACATAATGGTAGTATTTCTCCTTTCCATGCCATAGCATCCTATGGGGGGAGGGGGAGCCACTGGCCTCTGATAAAGTTTGCTTTAACCAAAGGACTCTATGCCTTCCATACCATTAGGTTTGTGAACCAGCTGCAAATTGATTTGTTTTTGAACACACTACATAACTGAGTATCATGTCCACAGGCATCACTCCTTAGCCACCTATGATTACACTGAACTATGGGGACATGGGTTGGACATCACTCAGGAATGTGGTAAGTCCCTAACCCGTCTCAGGCAATGGCCTGTGCCTCAGACGCAGGTGACTGAGTGACACATTGCACACTCATTACTTCACCTTCCTCCATGCCCATTCAGTAGATAGCACGCATTCTGTTTGGTCTCTCATGAATATGGCATTTTGATTTGTGAAGTTCCCAAGAGCCCTCTCTCCACTTCAGCTGCCACCAACGTGTGGCTCTCAGCACTCCTGTGTTGGAACTCTCTCTGTGTTCCTTCTCCTCCCATGAGATTCTCTGCTAGCCCTTTCTTCATCACCTTGCAGGCTGATCCTCATGAAATGCACCTCTGACCAGGACACTCTGTTGCTTAAAACCTTCCAAAGCTACCCCAACCCCGCCCCCGCCTTGCCCCTGCTCTCAGGCCACCTGTGTGTAGTATTTAAGCACCTTGGGACGGTGCATATGTATTTCCTCCTGCCAGCCTACCGCCCACCCCCATGTGCAGTGGCCTCCTGTCTCCTCCAAACACTGCTTGTTTAGTTTTCCTGTGATTGTGAGAAAGCCAGCTCAAAACTGAGATGTTCTCCTTTTAAATTCTGTATCAGTCCTCTGCCCATCTTGGGTGAGAGGTATTGGAGGAAACCAGAATATAAAATACATGTGCTTTTATTTCATGAGGTCATTGACCTCAGAAACCTCTCTGTAACTGCACACTTTGTCTTTTACACTGCTCTCCTGGATATTTCTAAGCTAGTGAGAGTGTTGAGAAAGCAAGATGACAAGTAGAGAAACTTGAACTGGCATCCCCTGCCCAGATATTTGGAAAATAGTTAAGCCACTCAGCAAATGAGCTGGTCTTAGGTAAGATCATAATGTTGGCATTAATTTCTTTTACCAACTTTCTATTTCCTTTTGAGGCCTTTTTTTCACTTACATATTTTTTCTCTTAAAAAAATTAGTGGTTATCACTAATTCAAGAAATATAGGTTGAACAATATTTTAACAACACAGAAAAAGCCTTGGGAATATTAATGCATAATTATACATATTAGGAGGCATATAATTCTTTCCTTTTCCACCAAAATTGATATTTGTCTTTGTGTGTGGTGGGGGAGGAGTACTGAGGATTAAACCCAGGGGATGTTCTACCTCTGAGCTATACCCCCAGCCCTATTTTATTTTGAAACAGGATCTCACTAAGTTATTAAGAGCCTTGCTAAGTTGCTGAGGCTGGTGTTGAACCTGTAATCTTCCTACCTCAGCCTCCCCAGTACTGGAATTACAGGTGTGTGCCACCACACCTGGCCACTTGTTAGCTTTCAGTGGTTTACCAACACACTTGCTCCTTCCAGTGGACTGACAATTTGGAATTTGGAAATGCGATGGCTTCTACCTATTTAGACCAACAAATCCTTTTTGATTATGTTCAGAGTAGTGCTTGCTGGCTGACTCAGCATAGGTGATCCTAGAAGTTCACATTTTCATGTACTCTGAAAAGGAATTTTATAGCAATTAGCATTTAGAATGTTAGTCTAATTCCAAGTGAAGACTTTAGGGGTAGAAAGTTTGAATAAAATGCTATGTCTTCTGTTGTAGTTTTGTAGAAAGCAAATGTGTTGCTTTTGCAAAAATGGCTTGTAGATAATATATGCCTGAGTGTTTTGTTGTTAGCTGTCAAGAATTGGACCTTTGAGCTGGATGTGGCAGCATACCCTGTAATCTCAGTACTTGGGAGGCTGAGACAGAAGGATCCCATGTTCGAGGCTAGTCTCAGCAATTTAGCAAGACCCTTTTTCAAAGTAAAATAAAAAGGGTAGAGGGTGTATCTCAGAGGTAGAATGCCCCTGGGTTCAATTCCAAGTATGTGGGAGAAAAATTGTACCACTGAAGGCTGGGGAGCAGCACTGTGAACTTGAGGTGAGGTTTATCATGAAAGTGTGTGGAAGGGATGTGGCCAAGTGTACACTTTTGCTGCCTGGTTTTTATTATGGAACACAAGTTGACTCTTTAATCAGATCTTGAATTGTCTTGCCAAGCAGGAATTTTACCTTCATAAATAGGACTAAAAGGATGGCGAGGGGGAGGGGATTCTCATTGTTGGTGGTAGAGGAAGTGTAGAAAAAACATAGGGCTCTAAGAAGAAATTACAATGTTAAAATGAAGATCTTTTTGTTTTACATATCTGGCTATTAACAGGTTAAAAAATTACCCAGTATTAAATTCAAGGAAATTGTGAAATAACACTGGATGTTGTCAAAGGAATTTAAAAATAATTATAATTTGCTGTCTTCCCCTTGGTCAAAGGGTGCTTTGGAGTCTGACTTTACAGCTGTGCAGTCGTGAAGAGGACTCTTTTCCTTCACTATTTGGCCCTGCTCTGTGGTTGAGCCCCCCCTTGCAAGTGGTTGAACCCCTTGGGTTCAAGTGAAGGCCTCCTGGACAGCTGGCGGCCAGGGCAGCTGTAGTGACCCGACTCTAGCATGCCCCTCCTAAGGATGGAACTCCCAATTTAGCTGTTGGGTTTGTGCATGAAATGCCACAGCACAGCAATCTGAGCTCCTGCATTCTGTTTAAATAAAAGGGCAGATGCTTCACACATGTTTTCACGAATTGACATAAACCATGGAAGGAAAGAATGCTGATATTCAATAGGAACCCTGTAGCAACTTGTTACTTGTAATTTTTAGGTTTACAATAAGAGCAGATGCACAAAGCAAACCCGCATCTGTGCTGCCGTGGATTAGGAGTGACTCGTGCTCTTTTAAGTCCCGAACAGCGGCAAGTGGGGAATCTATAAATAGTGAGTAGTGGGTCTGATGGCCCCCAGCGGCAGGAGGGCTTCAGGCCAGAGCTGTCCCCTGTGGCTACATGTGGCCAGGAAGGAGGAGGGCCGGGGGGGAGGGAGTGGCACTCTCTTGGGCCTTTCCCTCCCTATCAAGAAGAGTAGATGCCTGAGCATGGAATGAGCCTGCTGAGGTGGAAGACCTAAAAATAGGGCTGAGAAAGGGTTTGCCCCTTTTTGGAAGATACTGGCCTACATGGCTTTCAGAGGCATCCGATGGCTCTCAGTGGACTACTGTGTTGAGTTACACTTGATGAACTCTTTTGTCTCCTCCTGAGATCAACTATCTTATGGAACCAAGATTCTCTTTGACTGCAGAGGCTGGAAGGGTGACCGTGGGCCCTGGGCATTCCTTCCAGTTGTGCATTTATACTGATCTGTCCGCCCTGTTGTCCATGACAGTGCCAGGCATGTGTCAATGTTGAATTGTTTGGCATTTACTTGTAAACAGGTGAGCTACAATGATGGCTCTCCCTTGCAGCCAGGTGTCATGTAGACTGAGGTGTACAGCTTGTATCATAGGTGGGCATCTCCCACTGCTTGGTGAGCCAGCACCCATGTGCTGGAAGAGCTTCTATATGATAGATTGAAACCCATCTGTTAAGAGGATGGTGAGTTTTACATGCAGCTAGCCCTTTTCAGCTCAGGGCAGCTGGTTTTATAACAGGCTCTAAGATGACACCAGCTAGAAATTCAGTTTTAGATATTTCTCACTCTCATATTTTAGGGTTTTTTAAAAGCAATGTTTGTATAAAGTAAGAGCCAGCCCATGGGAAGGATCAGGCAGCAGGAGTACCAGTGTTTGGCTGAGGTCCTTTAGCTCATCTTTGATTGACTTAGTTGCATGATATTCCGTTTCCTGTTCCAGCAGCCATGTGACCATCGGGGTCTGGGGGCTGTTAGTGGTGTGGAATAACAAGTTGGAAATCTTAGACTTAATTTGAGTAGTGTAAATAGTAAATGAAACATCTTTTGTTGGTCTTTCATTTCAGCTGTTGACTTCAGTAGTACTGGATTTGTGATGTTTATCACTGTCACTTTTACCCCCACTCCTTTTTTCACCCAAGAGACAAATGGTGAGGTTAAATATGGCCATGACTCAGATGCTCAGTCAGAGTCTAGTAAGAGCCATTGGGACAGAAAGTGTCACGGGTCTCATTAGAAATGGTGCCCAAGCCCTTCAACTGTACTTAGCATCTGCTAAAATTGGAACTATTCTGGTTGGCCTTATTCTGGTAATAAGCTAATAAAGTATTCCTAGGAATTTTTCAACTTTTTTTTTTTTTGGTACTGAGAATTGAACCCAAGAACATTCTACCTCTGAGCTATAACTCCAGCCTTGTTAATCTTTTTAAAACATTTTTGAAACAGGGTCTTAGTTAAGTTGCTGAGGGTTTCACTAAGTTGCTGAGACTGGCCTTGAACACATGATCTTCCTGTCTTAGCCTTCCAAGTGCAGAGGTTACACCTAGGAGCCCAAACATTTTTTTTTATTGGTGTGTTGTAATTATACATCATAGTGAGGTTCGGTGTGACAGAAATATATATGCACATAGCATTCATTGTGTGTTTTCCTTAGGGTCTCTCCCGCTCCCTCTCCACATAGATAATTTTACAGTGATACAGATAACTTCATGTATGAACAAAGGATTATTTGAATCAGTACCATCATATCTCCTCTTTCACCCTCCCCCCAACCCCCTCCCTGGTTCCACCAGTGTCTCTCCTTAATTATCTCCCAGTTTCTCGCTAACTTCCATATATGAGTGTAAAGCTCAAACATTTTTTAAAAATGAAAATTGAGATCAAGTTGGCTTTCCTTGTGATAGTCACATGTGACGACATAAGCACAATTAAACTGTCTGAGTCTTATGCCCAGGTAACAAAACAGAGAGACTTTTGAATTTTCAAATACTTATTCAAGCATTCACTAATGAGGTAGCCAGATAGACTTTTTTGTTAGGCTATTCTCATTCTTACCAAGTTGGCTCTAAAAACTACTTGGGTTGAATGGAGAGTTGGTAGAGTTAATATTTCAAGGATCTTAAACTTTGCAACCTAAAACCCAGACTGAGATTGCATCTAATTAGTTTTTGTAGGGGTTGCAGTTTAGACTGAGGAATACAGTAAGTAAAGTGGAAAATAAAACATTTCCCTTTAGAAAATATTTCAGAGCAATAAAAGTCACACATATCATTGACAACATGAATGGCAGATGGCAGATCTTTTGGAATAAGCAGTCACCAGGAAAGTAACAATGACTTGCAACCTTGACATCCAGCTGAGACAGTCATGAATGTTTGATGGTTTCAGGTCACATGCTAGTTCTAAAGAATAGCAGGTCTATGCTCGTTCCTGGGTGGGAGCACCTGTATGGATAGGCAGACTATAATGGAGAGGGGAAGGAACGTATCTGAAGAAAGCTGTAAAGCAGTTGGCATAGGAAAGGGTGGGGAGATTATGGGCTGGAATAGATCTCAGAAGGGAACAACCACAGATCACAGTATATCCCAAAGCCCTCCTTCCTGGTGTAAAACCATCACGTTTGGAGTGGAAGTGATACTTCAATAAGGTGTACAATATTTATTCTAACTTTAAAGAACTATTAAATTTTACATTTAATTTTTTAAAAGTGGTGCAACCACATACCTGCAACTTGAAAAGTCTAGAAAAGATTTGTAGCAAAATATCCTACCCTCTTATTTCCTCTCACCTCTAGCATTGCTTTCTACTTCCTTCCCTGAAACTTCACAATTGGCCATCACATATCATTATTTTAAATTCCATATGTTTTTAATAAATGAACAAAATGTAATTCACCCCTCCCATTTTAAAAATAAAAAGGTAACATCATATGTTCTCTTTTCCCCACCTTGTATTTCTTGGGGCTCTTCCCATGTTAATAAGAGCTTCTCACTTGTCCTTTAACAGTGGATAATATTCCACTGGATGCATATCTTTATGTAATCCATCCCCTATTTATGGAGAGCTGGTTTCTTGTCTATTCTTGGCCATGGTAAATGGCTGCAGTGAATAACTTTGTATATTCAGTTGGCCTTCCCTATTCACTGGTTTTATGTCTACAGATTCAACTAACTATGGATGAAAAGATCTGTGAAAGAAAAAAATTTGTATCTGTACTGAATATATACAGACTTTTTTCCTTGTCATTACTCCCTAAACAACACAGTATAACAACACAGTATAACAACACTTATATTGTATTTAGATATTATAAGTAAGCTGGAGATGATTTATTTTATACAAGAGGATGTGTGTTCCTCTTCCTCCTTCACTATGAGAGATTGCACCCAGAGACATTCTACTTCTGAGATACATCCCCAGCACTTTTAATTCTTTATTTTAAAACAGAGTCTAAGTTGCAAAGGCTGACCTTGTACCTGCATTTCTTCCTGTGCCAGTCTCCCAAGTACTGGGATTATAGGTGTGCACTACCGAGCCGGTTCTATGCAAATACTACATCATTTTATTATAAGACATGAACATTCAAGGATTTTGTGATCTGCGGGGTGTCCTGGAACCAAGCCCCACCAATACTGAGGGATATCTGTGTGCCATTTTGCATGTGTGCCAGTTTGTAGGATAAATTCCAGGAGGTGGATTGCTGGGTCAAATGATCTGTGCACTTACAACTTCGATAGTTCCAAAGTCCTTTTCTAGAGGGCTTGTTTTTGTGGTTGATCAATATGAATGCATTAGAATACCTCTTAGCACCAAATAGTGAAACAAAAAGCATGTTTTCTGTGAGTCTGAAAGGCACCTTCTAGAATATGACAACTATGATTCCTTGCAATGTAAAGGACCTACTGGATCCTGATAGCATGCAAGAGAGGCTCACCTGTGCAGGTGTACTTGAACCTGGGCCAAGATCACCTACCCAGTGGAGAGAGGGCAGACCTAAGGTCCAGCTCAGCCTTTAGGCTGGCCAGAGGGGGCGCCCTTGTCTAATGTCCCAGAAGCAGCCCTGGCCAATGTAGCATTCTGAGCAATGAAGAGAACCCCATTCAGATTAGAAAACAGAAACCAGCATCCCCATGGAAGTCTGCAATTGATGTAATGAAATGAAACCCTGTCTGGATCCTTGTGAGTAGGTGTGTAGAAAGGGTGTATTGGGAAGATGAGCAATCAATTTAAAATTCTAATATTTTTGAAACTGAACAGAAAAGAGTTAAAATTTCCATCATTATTGTGTACGTGTGTGTGTGTGTGTGTGTAAGTTACTGGGGATTGAACCCATTTCTCATTTTGAAACAGGGTTTTGCTAAGTTGCTGAGGCTGGCCGTGAATTTGGGATTCTCCTGTCTCAGCCTCTCATGTACTGGGATTACAGGCATGTGTCACCATGTCACAGTTCCATCAGGAGGTTTGGAAATGGCAGAAAGTGCAGCTGGGAGCCTTGTATTGTCTCATTCCTGGTTCTCTCACTGTCCAGCCATTCCTTGATTTAGAGCTCAGCTTCGTGGGGGTGCACATGACCCTTTACTCATCCTCTCCTTTGGTTTCTTTCTGCCTCCTGAAGTTTCATGTCCATGTTCCCATTCTTCTGTGAATTTTAAAAATTTAAGTAAGGAATCTTTTTTTTCTGCTAAGAGCAATACATGTCTGTTGGAAAATGTGTAATGTAATGCTTTGATTACAATTTTGAGATTTTGTTGGCATGAAGAATGAGCAGGTGTGGAAAACAGATTAGAAATGGACCGAATTGCCAGGTTTGGTGGCCCACGCCTGTAATACCAGTACTTGGGAGGCTGAGACAGGAGAATTTGCAGGTTCGTGGCCAGCCCCAGCTACATAGTAAGATCATTGGGAAAATGAAATGCAAGGTCTTGTAACAATGTTTTGCTAAGGTGAAGCTGTTGAGAATTCCTGAATACACTGAGAATATACTGAGCAAGGGTGCATGCTGAGAATATATGTAGAGTCGTTAATCACATGGAGAGAGGCTGCATTAGGGGAAAAAACAACCTACCATCCAGAGAAGGGGTAGTTGCCCTGACACAGGGTAGAAAGGTCCTGTGATGATAGCACCTACTTGTGAGGGTGGAAGAAGCCCCAAGTGACCAGGGCACAGGAGAGAGAAATGATTGCAGGTTCATGCCTGAATGCACCTGACAGGTGGGTTTTTACTAACAGTGGTATTGAATGAGAATGGAGGTATAGGATAGCACATTAAAAAATTAAACAAAATCCCCATTCATAGTTTTTCTTAACCCGGTATAGTTTTCCAGAGCAATTACCACCTTTATATTTAGTTCTGTATAACACTCGTTACTAAAAAGCCTGTGTTCCAACATGATTGACATATTAGGAAACAATTTGAGCATGAAACAGATTTCATGATTGCTGTGCAATTTTGTTTGCGGAAGTTCTGGGTGAGTAAGAATTCTGAGCCCAGCTGAACTGAGCCTCAGAGGAATACAGAAATGCACACCCCTGGAGCACCTACCAGCCTCCTCAGTTCTGGTTTTGCTTTTTCCTGTCACATCCATACATGTGTGACACTACAACTTTCTGCCTTATTCCTGATAATGTTCCTACTACCTTGCAATTACAAGCAACAGATCCTCTGATGCCTGCTTCCACAAACACACTAAAGTGCCACAGTTAAGTATTTCTGTATTTTTAACCACATAGCCTATCTTATTGTGCCGAAGTTTTTATTAGGTTCCTTTCCTTCTCCCCATATGTCCTCTGGTTTTTATGGTGAGGTCATTGCATAGCATGGTGGTTTCAGGAATTGATGTGTTGTGCCTGGCAGACTGACGGAGCATGACTGATGGATTGTGTTTAATGCTGGTCGTCCTGTCCTCCCTCCCCCACTAGAATGTCAGTACATGAGGGCGGGGCTTTGGGGCCATTCACTTGCTGGTGTGCCCCTAGCACCTAGATCGGCATCTGACACAAAGCAGAGGTTCAAAAAATATTGTTGAATGAATGAGTCATTTGATGTTTCACCCTAAATAGCATTCTAGCCATATTTTGTTGCAAGTTAATGGTTCTATTAAGAAGTTACTATTATTAAGGGGTAGAGCATAACAGTTGAGTTAGGCAGATGTATCTGGCTCTTTAGCAAAAATAGGTTATCAAGAAAAGTAGAAATGGAAGTGTGAGATATGGGTCATGTAGCTTTCTAACATTTGAATTTAAGGAGAACTTTATGTTCCAATAACTTATATAATTAAAAGTAAGAACAATCAGAATAATAGCAAAAGTGGCCAGATCCATGAATGTAGCTTTGTTCATTTAGTGAGGAAAGATCCTAGTTGATGTTTGATTAAAAAGAATTTAATTTATAAAAAAGGAAATTTAAAAAATTCAGAAAGTGATATTTTTGATCAGTTGTTAGGAAGGACTTAAGTTCTTTTGTTTTAAAGTGAAATTCTTAATGTCATGAATCATTGTTTCAGCACCTGTCATTTATATTTAATATATGGTTAGTTCTCAGTAAGTGAAGGCATGTGTTGAGTATGTATAACTGTTAGCTAGAATTATAGATATGTGCACATACACACATCTTTGTTTTGTATTGCTATAACATCACACAGACTGGGTGATTTATAAAGAAACTAAATGTATTTTTACAATACTGGAGGCTGGGGAGTACAAGGATGAGAGGCCTGCATCTTCTGAGTGCTTGCATGTCATGCCATCCCTTGGTGGAAGGCTCTAGAGCAAGAAGGGACCGAACTCTACTATTTTATGCTTTTATTGGTGCAATGTAATTATACATCAAACTGAGATTCAAAGTTATACAAACATGCATGCATATACTGCTTGGTGTTTTTCCCTCCGATATACCATTTCCTCCCCCCCTTTTCCTTACTCCCAATACATATTAGTGAGATTGGTAATGAAGCCTAGTATGAACATAACCTTATCCTCCTTCAAACTCTATTTTTTATTTTTAAATTTATTTATTTTTGCGGTACTGGGGATTGAACTCAGGGGCATTCTACCTCCGAGCTATACCCCCAGCCCTATGTTTTATTCTTTATTTTGAAACAGGGTCTCACTAAGTTGCAGAGTGCCTCACTAGGTAGCTGAGGCTGGCCGCAAACCCGGATCCTCCGGTCTCAGATTCCCAAATGCTGGGATTACAAGCGTGCGCCACCACGCCTGGCTCTTAATTTTAAATTTATTTTTTGTGGTTCTGGGACTCAAATCCATGGCCTCATGCATGTGAACTCACTGTCAGGCCTGCTCTCTTGATAACAAACCTGCTCCCTAATAATAATAATCCATTCATGGTGTGTGTGGGGGGGAGCCTTTTATTAAGTCCTATCTCCCAGTGCTATGGCATCAGGGATTATGTTTCTACACATGGGCTTAAGGAACACATTCAAACCATAACATATGTACATATCAGTGCATGTACCTTTGTGATGCAGCTCTCAACGGCACTTTATGTGCCTCGTTCATCTCCTCCTCACAGCAGCCCTCCATGCTGTTGCTCCTTATCTTTCAAATGAGAAAGCAAAGGCTTAATAACTTAGAGTGATGCAGCTGGTAAGTAGAAAACCTGGCCTTTGGGATGCAGAGCCCATGCCTCTATGTGCTGAGAGCATTATGCTAGGTCCTGGTGATATCAAGTAAGACCCCTACCCTCGAGGAAGAAGGAGATATAAATGAGAAATAACAGTGGAATTGGTACCCAAGCCCACAGAGCATGGGAAGTTACGGGGGCCAGGGACCAGGTGTCTATAACTGCTTTCTGTGGGCAGCTCCCATCCCTTGACCAGATGCTGCAGAAGGTGCCTCTCACATTGAAAGAGGCCAAACTTACCAAAGAAGCAGAAAGCACAGATGTGTATGTGAAGGAAGGAACCAATATTTACTGGATTCTTATCTTGTTCTATACACTGAACTGGTTGCTTTTTATATACTACTAGATACTGGTGATTTCAGATCTGGACTTTATAGTAGGTTCTGGTATTTTGTCTCATTTAATCTTGATAACTTCTGAGGTTGGATCTCTTACTATTTTAATTTTCCATAAAGTTTGGAGAATGTGCCCAAAGTCATACGGTTAATAATTGCATTGTTTAGTTATTGCCTACCAGCCAGTGAGTTAGGAATTATTTTTTGTTAATGAAGATACACAGTGAAGAAATGACACAGGAAGGATTTGAACTCAGAGCAATCTTTACAGCGTTTCCTTTTTCCATTATAAATAAGGCATGTATTGAGTTGAGGTGTGTTTCTAGAAACCATGTGGGAGGGAGATTTGAAACAAAAGTGATTGAGTTCCTACAAATCTTAGTAAAAAAAAGTGTGCTTTAGAATAATAAATGTCTTGTATTTATAAGAAGAAAAGCAACTTACATAGTAATTAGTCACAGAATATAGAAGATACAGATTGTGTGTGTGTGTGTGTGTGTGTGTGTGTGTGTGTGTGTGTGTGTATGTGTGTATATCACTAGGGATTGAACCCAGGGGCATTCTACCGTCAAGATACATCCCAAGCCCTATTTTATCTTTATTTTTGAAACAGGTTCTTGCTAGGTTGATGAAAGTCTCACTATTTTCTAAGGTTGTCCTCAAACCTGTGATCCTCCTGTCTTGGCTTCCCAAGTACTGGGATTACAAGCATGTGCCACCAACCCCAGCCTAAGATACAGATTTTAAATATAACCATGAGCCAGAGAAGATCACACTGACAGCAAAGGTATTCTTCAAACCAGTTCTGATCATGCCTTTCTCCCACCAGAAAATGATCCTTCCATTGTCTGCAGAATATGAACCTTGTTGTGTCCAATACCATGGTTAGTTTCCTACCACCTCCCACAAGCACCCCTCTCTCTATCCCTGACTTCTCTGTGTTTTCATATAATGATACAGTAGCACCCTTTCCTCTTCCCAAAGACACCACCCTCTTTCCTGTAAGATCTTCTTGTTTCTTTCCATAGGAAATAAATCTCTAAATCCCTTAGGCAAAATTTAGTTGGGGCATTCCCTATTTTCCCAGATCTTTGTCAGTTTTGTTCTATGGGTTCAGCATACTGGTTTGCAACCACTGGTCATATGACTGGCTGTCCAAATGGCTCAAGGTTTTTCCATGGATAGGCTATGTTTTATCTGTATCTGTGCTCCTGATGCCTGTCCCAGGAGCCTGGCACATCCAATCAGTGTTGGTGAAACGGATAGGTGGGTGGATGGATGGATGAGTAAATAAAATGTAACCATCTCATAAAGATATACATGGTTAATAAATTATTCTAAACTGGTGTTTTGGTCAATACTCTCACCACTGTGATCCAACACCTTATACACATGTGCACGGCTTGAAGAAAGATTTATTTGCTTACAAATCTAGTGAGGTTCGGAGGTCATAGTCCATTTTGAGGCTGGCTTCCATTGTAGACGCACTTCCTCAGGGCATCCTGGAGGGGAGCAGAGAAAGCAAGAGGAGAGGGTGAGGGACTTAGAGCCCCCAAGGTCACACTCCAGGGACCCCTTCCCAGCAACCACGTCCCAACCCCAACATGGCTGCCTTGTCTTGCACATGAGGTCTAGGGAACATTCTAAATCCAAACTGTAGCAATTAGAAACCATTGCAGCCACTGTCACTGGGTGAATTATTTATCTTTTACTAATGTAAGTGCTAGCTTTTCATTTCTCAAAAGCAACTCTTAGAAATTAGGATATAAAATAGGCTTTGGACAAAATATATTGGAGATCCAGGCATGGTGGCACATGCCTGACATCCCAGTACTTGGGAGACCAAGAAAAGGGAGGATTATAGGTTCAAAGCCAGCCTCAGCAATTTAGTGATTCTTCCAGCAACTTAGATCCTGTTTCCAAATTAAAAAAAAAGGTTTGGGGTGTAGCTCAGAGGTAGAATGTCCCTGGATTCAATCCCTAGCACCTGGGCACTCTTGTAGGCCTGGGTGAAGCACTCTGCACTCACCGGCTCTGTCCTCTGTTGTCCAGATGTCTTCTCAGGAACAGCTGTAGCAGTGGTTGTTGGTTATTCTGTAGATCAGCTCGGAGGCATATATCATGCCTTGTAGTTTCCATTAATTCTTTCTTGGGTTACTCCCTAACCAGATGATTCTTATAGGGCAGGGATCATTTTACTACCCCCATCTCCATCCCCCATGCTTAAAGTGGTAGGCGTGTTTGTGTAGTAAGCCTTGGAGACATTTTTATTGACAAGGCCAGTTTTTCTTATAGGGCAGGGATCACTTTACTACCCCCATCTCCATCCCCCATGCTTAAAGTGGTAAGCGTGTTTGTGTAGTAAGCCTTGAAGACATTTTTATTGACAAGGCCGGTTTTCTGGTGTTGCCTGGGCAAATTGCAAAATGCTTCTTTTCTTCATTCTTGGTTCACACTTTCTTGTGAGAAACAGAGCCCCACTGTGGCCTGCTTCCATACAGGAGGTTTACTATAAAGGTATATGAGGGTCTTAGGGAACAGAGGAGCTGGAAGTGCAGCCAGGCTTTCAGAAAGGGGGGAGGGGCAGGGGGAGGAAGAGAGGGAAGGAGAGAATGAGTGCATGAGTACGTGAAATAGAAGTCCAGGGAACCAGGGCAGTCTGTACCTGTCTTGTCTGATGGTCTCTCATCCCTCCTTCCTCTTGGGAAGTGGTCCTGCTCCTGATGATCTAACTGGGCCTCTTTGTTGGTTCCTGGAACATGGCAGCAGAGTGGCCAGGTAAGGGGCCGTCACTGACTATACTTCCTGACTTTCAGTTCATTCTTCAGAGAAGGGACCTGATGGCTTTCCTTAGGTCAGGTGTTTTCCTTGGTCCAGTCAGCCATGGCCAGACAGATGGGGTCCCTTGGTGTCCAGTTTTAGGCAGGGTTTTGAGAACACATTTTAATGACAGTGTAGGCTGGCCAGGCCTGCCTGGCTTCTCAAGAGAAACTTAAAATATGTTCCAGTAGTAGTCAATTGAGAATGTTCCAGGGGCCACGTGTCAACATGGCTTGGAATAGAGAGACATGCATCGTACCGACACCCGAGGCTCTGGCTTGGGAGTGGTACCTCATGAAGGGCTCTGGGGTCTAATTAGACATTGAAGACCTTTGCCCTTAGGTCTCTGCCATCAGGATTTCCGACAAAGTAGCATGGCAGATTGGATGTTACTTCTGTGGCTTACTGTGCTGTGAGGTAGAGGGTGTCTTTAGGGTGTTAACGTTTCTGTTGTGGGAGGGAGATGTAGGGACATCTTGTATAATATTCCTTGCTGCCAATCTTAAAAGATGAGCAAACTTAAGTAGGGAAAAAAGAATAGCTAAGGAGACTTATAACTAAGATGCCAGAGTCCCAGAAAACACCCAGTTTTCTGTGGAATGCTGTGTGGGGTAGGGGGCACATGGTTCTCTTAGTTTATATAGCCATGATGCTGTGTGTGTTTGTGTGTGTGTGTGTGTGTGTGTACTCCGTGCTGTCTCCTTACTTTCCAATAACCATCAGTTTTTACAAAAGAAGCTCATTCCTTTGCTATAGAGTGCAAAAATGGTTTTTTAAAAATGTATTTTTTGAGGGGGTACTGGGAATTGAACTGAGGGTGATTCTACTTATGAGATATACCCTCAGCCCTTTTTTATTTTGAAGCAGGTTCTCACTAAGTTGCTGATGGTCTCATCAAGTCACCGAGGCTAGTCTTGAATCTGTGATCCTCCTGTTTCAGCCTCCCAAGTACTGGGATTACAGACCTGCACCACCATGCCTGGCTTAAAATGTATTTTTAGCTTTGTTAGCACAAGTAAATAATTCTTGGGATTGGAGAAATAGGAAAATGGTGGAGAATATATATAAATATATATGTATATAATTTTTTCCCCCCAAATGATTGCAGGAGGACAGGGGGCATGGCAAATTTGAGGGTAGACAGATCAGATGCAGGTCAGCACTGGAGAAGCTGCATGGAGACAGCATATATTCCTGTGGGACAGATCTCTCCTGCCCCTTGGACCATCCAGATGAAAGCAGGACATTACGAGCTTTGGGATGGAACTGTGCTGCTTTGCACTAAGAAAAGATGAGAAGGAGGCCTTTGGAAAAGTCGACCTGCTAGCAGCAGAACTGTGGGTCATGTTCTGGGGCTTGTTCTCACAACAGATAGGGAGCTTGGCTGGAACCCCTGAGCTCACTGATGGAAACAGGTGCCTGTTGCCTCCTGAGGTTTCTAACACTTATGGCGTGGTTTTTTTTTGTTTTGTTTTGTTTTTTTTTTTTTTTGGTACTGGGGATTGAACTCAGGGGCATTCTACCTCCGAGCTATACCCCCAGCCCTATTTTTTATTCTTTATTTTGAAACAGGGTCTCACTAAGTTGTGGAGTGCCTCACTAGGTAGCCAAGGCTGGCTGCGAACCCGGATCCTCCGGTCTCAGCTTCCCAAATGTTGGGATTACAAGGAGCCACCACGCCCGGCTCCTTCGAGTTTATCTTCAGAGACTTTGAGGTTCTGAGTGTAAAACTGACATGAACCTCAGAACCCAACAGATATTTTACTCTCTTCTTGCATCCAAAGGATTTTCATGACAGAGAACAAAGATATAGGACTTTGACAAGTTCTTAGTGTTGACAATCCAAACTGAGAGATTTCTTTTATTGTATGTGATCTCCGTTTGTCACGAACTGGAGCTGGGAAAATAAGCCAATTTTTTAAAATAAAAAGAGGCACGCTCAAAAATGTTTAATTCCTGGAAGTCAGCCAGCAATCTCTAGTAAAATCTCTACCACTTAGTAATAAATAGTAGCTAGCAATTTTTTAATGGAATCAGATGAAATTTTGGGACAAACCAATAAACAGCCTGTGAGTATTTCTAAATGATTACAGACTCACTAGGAAACAGTACAGAATAGCCAAGAATGGATGGTGCTAAGCCATCCTCAGACTGGGGAGAATATTGGGCTGCTAGATCTTATTTTGGGAGATAGATTTGATAGAAATCCTTGTAATAACCTTGTTGGCCTGTTTATAGTATTAGATGGAGTTACTATTTGTTTACAAACTATCTGTTGTTTTAGGTTGTTAGAATGAAATGGGCAGATCCACTAGCTGCCAAAGGCTATCATATTTTCCTAAAAGATGTCAGTGTCCTGTATCTGCATAGTGTACTCAAAATAATGTCATGTGAAAAAGCTGATAGCAATACTCAGTGTGGTATCTAAGAAAATGCAGATTCCAAGGGATTGAAATTGACTAAAGAGCCAAAAATATAATTGAAATAAATGTTGTGCCTCTTAAGTTAAAAATGTTATTACAGAGCCAGGTATAGTGGCATATATCTGTAATCCCAGTATTTGGGAGGTTGAAACAGGATTATTGCAGATTCAAGGACAGCCTCAGCAACTCAATGAGACTTTCAGCAACCTAGCAAGACCCTGTTCAAAACAAAAAATAAAAAGGGCTCGGGGCGTAACTCAGAGGTATAACATCCCTGTGTTCAAGTCCCAGTACTGCACACACAAAAAAGTTGTTACAGGAATATGGAAAGACCTATGTATTTTAGTTAACTACATTTATAGAATATAAAGCTTTCAGGATGAGAATGGCTGTAGAGTTTTAAGAGGTCTTAAAAGTTCAGGTATTCTTTTAAAAGCTCTTACAGTGCCCACAGCTTCAATGCTCTGCAAACTGTGATTAGGATGACCAGGACTATTAGGAGGGGGTCCTAACAGGAAGCTGGAGGAGAGCTTTGGATGGCTAGAGGGTTGGAGAGCCTGACCTGAGAACCCTGGCAAAGATGTGCAAAGTTCTCCCAACCAGTCAGGTTTTTCGTGGGGAAAGAGTAGGGCTGTTCTGGGCAGCTCACATGGGCAGCACCTCCTCCATGGGTAGAGGTTACTGGTCAACAGATTTGATGCGGGTTTGAGCACATTTGATGGCTGGGTTGGGATGTATCTTCGTTGTGTGAAGAGCTGAATTTGGTGGCCTCAAAGCTGCTTCTAGATCTCAAATTCTGCTGTTCGGGACAATCCACATTTTGTTGTAATTTTAGAGCCACTAACATATGGTTTGGAGCTGGGTTCATCATTATAATTTGGGTTATGTAATACTATAAAAGGAAACAGTGATACAACTGTCCTTCAAGTGGGAAGGCTCAAGGACATTTACAGAGAAGCAAGAGAAACCATGACTGTTGTGCAGGGAGTGAGTTTTGTTCAAAGTAATCGTGATTAGAAAATAAACTTGTTTCTTGAAAAATACATAAGGCAACAGAAGATACTGTAAAGGAAGTATGAGCATGAAGGGCCTGTTCCTGAGACTGCGTTTTGGATTTGATCAGTGAAGGTTGATTCTGTTGGATAAAGATGAGGATGTTTTAAAATCTTTTTTCCCTCTTTGTGATTCTTTTTGAGCATTTCCACTTTCCAGTAATCATAGCTTTGTTTCACCAAGCAAACTCTGCCCCTCAGGGACCTGTGTTTTACAGGGCAGTTATTACGGCTGGCATGGGCAGCAAGGACCCATCAGGACCATGGCCTTCCTGGAGACTTTCTTCAGAAAGAGGCCTGATTACTTTTTATTTTTGCCCATGTTGTTTTACTCTGATCTGTAATTTAAAATCCACCATACAAAGAGTCTACAGAATGCCAGCTGAATGCCCAGTTTAAAGACTTTCTCCCTTTTTAAAAATGTCAGTAGAATTGTCAACGCTGGTGTTTGCTTGTAGAAGTTGGAGAGATGCATCTTTCAGTTTCCTTAACTGCAGTGCACTGGGAGGTTTAAAACAAAATCATCAGTTAAAGATTTAGGCTAAAGTCCCCCCGCAACCCCCCTGGAAAGGAGGCAGGCAGCCTGCAGAAGACTTAGTGTCACAGAAAGAATGGGAGGATCAGTGGGTTTCTGAAATGAATCCTGTAATTGCAGCCTGGAAGGCTGTGATCTCAGGGAACCCCTGAGAGTGTGCTGGGTGCCTGCTTCTGCCTGTCCTTCTCTGGGCCATGGTGGGGTCACACGTGGAAGGGAGGAAGGCAGCCTGGTGGGACCAATTCTGGGCTTGCATCCATGGGTCACTGTCAACCACAGAGGGCAGTAAGTGGCACTTCCTTGCAGTTTTTGGAAAGTAAATGCTTCTCTTGTGTGTAATAATGGCTGGCTCTTGACTTTTGTTCAATGTTCTTTATCATATGTTTGTACTATATTTTCTTGGGGGGAAATGAGTTTTCTTTTTGATTCTAGGATTCTCTGCCTTTTAAATATTGCTCTTTTCCATTTGCTTCATTAACTTGAATATTTTAATGTTTCCTGTCCATATATGGAATCTTAAAACCATTGCTACAGTCTGAGATAAGTAGAACTCTTTGAGTGGACACTCATACTTCACCCTGGCTCCAGAAGTACAATTTCTTGAGAAAATCAATCAAATAACATGGATTTAGTTATTTTTATTGGTATTTTGAAAAGAACTTCAAAAACATACCGTGTTTGCTCAATTTAGGTTCTAGGAATCAATTCTAAGAACATCTTATGAAATACAAAATACAAATATGTTGACTGTAAAGCATTCTTTGCAGTGAATTCTAATAATAAACATCATACAATACATGCCTAATAGGATGGCGTTTCTTTCCTGCATATTTGAGCAGCTTGATGGATATGTTCATTTGAGCTGCTTCCAGGAATAGTGGGTGATAGCATTACATCTTTGGTGAATAAGGGGCTAGACTAGATGAGCTTTAAGTTATTTTGCATGCACAGCGTAAGGAAAGGAAGCCTTAAATTAAAATGCTTCATAAAATTTTTTTATGGTCCTGGGAAGTAAGAGGGCCAACTACCTCTGAGCTATACCTCCAGCCTCATTTTAATTTTTTTGAAACAGTGTCTAAGTTGCCAAGTTTGGCCTTAAACCTGGAATCCTCCTGTCTCAGCCTCCCAAGTACTGGGATTATAGGTGTGTAACACTGTGCGAGCCTCATAATTACTGATTATCTAATCTAGGACTTCTCTTCCTGACAGTACAGCAAGTGGGATGTCCTAAGATCCTCCTCTTACAGAGCACTTGGTACTGATAATATAGAACACTGAGCATCCTTTTATATGTGTGGCAGAGATGACAGGAAACTCCCAGGGGCCAGAAACCTTTTTCAAGTGACAACTGTGTAATGTGTTGCTGGAGCAGCCCTAGAACGGTGGCCAGTCTTATTGACCTAAGGGTACTTAGAGAGGTTCGGAGTGAGAATTTAAGCCTAAGGAGGGTAGGGGATCCTTGTTCAAAGCGAAGCCTCTCAGGACCACATCCTTGGTGAAAGACTGGACCTCAGAAAACATGCTTATCAGATTGGGGAAATAATCAGGGATTTTGCTGGCTCAGGCTTGAGGCTGGGCATGCATACCTCTCCTAAGGTATTTTCTGGGAGTTTTAGAACACAGAAATAGGGATCCAAATTAGGAAGTCTAATAAGTATTTTCTAGTGCATGTAACTTTAATGCATAGTTGGATTATGTTCCCAAATACTTTATGGGCCATTGACAACTTGCTAACAGTAACTTGTGCTGTTGCTTGCCTGCAGTGTGTAAGACCTTGTCTTCAATCTTCCTGCTCTGAGAGGAGGGACAGGGCTCTCTGCAGTTTCCCCCCCTCTTACCTTCTGGTAGCAGCACTTGCTTCTCTCTTGGAAATCACCCTTCCCCTGGTTCATCATGTTGTGGGGAGTCTGTAGTGGAGGCTTGTCTGTGAATAAAGTTTTTCTAGACCTTTAACAGCAGAGGCCCCTAGAAAGATCACTTCTGTAGAGACCAATACCAGGACGCTGGGGCTGCTCTGCTTTCAGCCTTCCCAAGGCCTGCTCATTAGCTTTTCTTTTGATTTGGGAAGCCACAATATACTTTCCACATGGCTCTCTTTACTTTATTGCTTATAATCAAAGAAACTTAACCAACTTAGTAGACACAGATCCTCTCTTTTTTTAGAAAGGGAAAATGAAATGTAGATTAAGTTATGCCTCACACGTCACAGTAGGTGGTAGAGGATAAAATTGCAGTCAGGTCTGGGCTATTTCAGAGACCGAGCTCTGGCCACTTACCTTTACAGACTCCATCTACGTTAGCTCTGTTGTCCACAGAAATATCTTGTTTCCGGCCTCAACTCTTTCCCTCCCATGAGTCTGTCTCTGCATTTTTCTATTGTTGGGATTAAACCATGTTAAAAGTTCTTTGTAAATACAAATTATATTTTGGGATTCCTCCTTTATTTTTAGTCATTGCTTAGTAAGTGATCACAAATACTGTGACTTTTTGTTGTTGTTGTTGTTCTAGGGATTGAACCCAGGGGCATTCTGTCTCTAAGATATACCCCCCGCTCTAATATTAATATTAATAATATTGAAATATCTTGCTAAGTTGCAGATGTTGGCTTTGAACCTGTGATCTTGCTGTCTCAGTCTCCCAAGCATTGAGATTACAGGTGTGCCCCACCATGCCTGGCAGTGTATTAAAATAATGTGTATTTTTCTAGTTGACATGGGTCAGAAGCCCTGGCATTGCTTAGCTGGTCCTCCAGGCTGAAATACAGGAGTCGGCTCATCTGTGTTCACATCTGAGTCTTGAGTTCCTCTTCACAAATCATAAATCATTGGCCCAGTTTAGTTTCTTGAGTCTGCTTGACAGAGACTGTCAGTTTTTTAAGGCTGTCTGCCCTTCTCTCCAGGTGGCCCTCCCTTCAACATCTCAGTTGCCTCTTCCAGGTCCCCAGGAATACTCCTCTGCTGCTGTCTCTTACTTTCAGATCCTTTGTTAAAGGACTCACTTGATTAAGCCAGGTCAACCCAGGATAACTCCCCTTTGACTGATGTGAAGTGTTTACATCTGCAGAATCCCTTCACCCTTGCCACACAGTGTATGTGATCTAATCACAGTAGCAGTACTGTCCTATTCACAGGTCTCCCCCC